>JAGJRO010000444.1:0-32160 GCA_022832285.1 Lepidurus apus apus | reverse complement strand
TATATATATATATAAAAAATTGTATGTAAAGTATGTACATACCATGTATAGTTATGTACAAGTATTATACTTACTGAGTAGTTACATGTATACTTCGTTATCACATTGTCGCGTGCGGTTCAGTCCTTGGTTGATAATGGTTTTAAATTATTTTTAAATTATGTACGCTTTTATAACTGTTTAAACACTCCTCTTTAATCGTCCGCCACTTTTCACTTGAAATCATTCACACTCCGTACTGTTCGCCCCGCCTTGCTCCACTACTTCCTTCCTCAACGACCACCGCGCTAGCCCGGCTTCCTTAAACCGTTCGACCCACGAACCGCTACAATAGCAACTACACTGCGAGAGGGAAAATCCCTATTCCATCGTGTTATTCAGAAAAAAAGTAGACACAACGAAGCCGGTCACTAGGAAGAGGTCTATAAAAATTTCGATAACTACGTTTACAAGCTTGAAAACCTGTTCGACAAAGTTATTCGCATTATTTAAGCTTGTCCCTTGCGTATACAATTCGTAATGTACATACATAATACATATTAAAGTTTGTATAATATTTAAAATAGTGCTTCGTAGTTGTAATTTACAAATCTGTGTATTAAGTTGAAAAAAATAATGAATAAACGAAAAATAAATTGAAAATTAATGAAAAAATAAATGAAAAAAATATATTATGAAGTGTTTTTTGTTTGGACATGATTGCTGTATTTACTAGAACAGTTTACAATAAACAAATGGAAATTGGTCGAAACACGTAATTTTTATTCAACGACGCCCCTTACGGACCAGCCACCGGGTTTTTCCCTACTAAAACGAGCAAGACAAAGGAGGATCAACAAGAGCCAAAAACAATCTACAGAGATCAAAAGTATTTTGTTAGAGATCGTTAGCTTTTTCTGTCGTTCAAGGTTTCAAGGTGACGAAATCATTGTCGTGTTTCCCAACTTCAGCATTCGGTCCATTGGCTGGAGGTGTTGGCATGGCTCCCAATTCTTTACGAAGAGCTTTGCCAGAACCATCCAAGGTAAAATAGTCTTGTACTTCTTTCGGAATATCATGATGGAAGTCATCCAAGGGTTGGGCGTTGTTCAGGAAGGGGAAATTGGACACTTTATCGTTCAGCGCACGTCCAAAGTTGTAATTCTAAAAGATGAAACCGAACCAATGGTTTGAATAATTAGAACAGGAAGGAATTAGAAACGAAGGGGTAAAACACGTACTTTAGGTAAGCAATGACGCTGCATGCAAAAGTAGTCCTGGCTGCCGTCATTGTGGCACAAAGTGCCTTCAGGGAAATACGCATCCATACCCAAGTCGTTCAACTCCAAACGAGGCGTATACCACGCTCCCGTATCAGCTCGTTTGCAGAAGATTGCACAAGATTGCCACATTCGGTCTAAAAATGGAAATATATATCATAATGGAAATAATTAGCACTAAAGAAAGGCTGCGAAATTTAATATTCCGATTTTCTTTTAGGATTAGTTAACTATGTTACCAGCACTATAGCTGGCTTGTAAACCGGGTCCAGTAGGGCTCAACGACTTGACGACTTGATTAAAAGCCGAGCACCTGCGAGTCGCGTATTCATTAGCGTCAGCTCGAGACGACATGGCAGGGCACAACTAATAAAGGTAGAAATTCCGAATTAAAAGATTACCAACAATACCTTATGAGGTCAAGAAAATTACATTGGTGTCGTCGCAAAGCGTTACTTTGCTCGACGATCCTTCGCAGCCTTGCATACTATTAACCGGCTTGGGATTAGTGCATGTTCGCCAGCTCAGTACAGTTCCTAAGATAATTTTTTGTACAATTTGGCACGTTTTCTTTCTGTTTTAGTTGTAGTTTTTTCTAGGAATTAATGTTTACCTTTAGCATCAGCTAGACAGCCGGATTTGCAAGGTTCATCTTGCCAAGCACTCCAACCTCCAGCAGTCGATGCTGGTGCTTTAGGCGGGGTCACACATTCGCCACCCGAACACGTCTAGAATAAAAAATTTAAATTTTCGTTTTTAAGGGTGAAAAGGTGTAAACTAACCTTCCCAGGGGCGCAGTACGTGCCTTCCAATGCCGGTCCAGCCAGATAGTACCCGTCACGATTGCGTGTTTTGCACTTGAGAGAGTTGCAAGATTCGGCTAAAGACGCGGAGTCGAAAACAGTCGCGTCGCGGTCCCGAAGTAAGAATTGGCACTGCACATTCGCGTCTAAGAATTGGCCAGGTACACCGTTGTACCTCCCCTGGTGATCGTTCTCGAGGGTTGGTGTCGCAGAATCATCCAAACATGTTGCTCTACAAAAGATTTTTGTTTTAAACTCACGAAAATAAAATTATTGTAGAAATAAAAGAATTACTTCATCTTAGCCAAAGCATCGGCACTGCAAGTCGACCATTTAGTTTCCCCAACTACGCCCCTGGAAGGAGACATGATGAAACCCTCTGCAGGGCAGTTGTTGCCGGTACTGTCATGGCTCATACCCAAACTGAGAAAGAAGCATCAAATCATTGAATTCATTGAAATTTTTTTCAAATTTACTTGTGTCCGATTTCATGGGCCATGACATAAATGGAGGTGAATCCAGCAGAAGGGTACGGTTTTCCTTGACTATTGCTGACGCCCAGTTCACCGATAACACAAGCGTACTTGTCATAACAAACTCCGCCCACTGTTGCCAGTCCCATGGTGATGAAACTCTTTTGGTTTTTATCCATCGCATAGAAATCCAAGCCAGAAATATAAATGCCCATATCCCAGTGTTTAGGATTGCTATCGCCCGCTGGGTTGTATTTCTCGTTATAGGCGCAGAAGGAATCCAACAACTGGCCGCGCTCGCCATTGGCTGTGGGCAGGTCGATGGGTTGTTTCTGTTGGATTTCCATATGCGTGATGGTTAACTGGACTCGCATGCCCAAGCTGGGCAAAGCGTACAGGGCTTGCATCTGAAATTGCAATGAAAGAAATTAATCCAAAGAAAGCCTCACAAATTATAGAAAATGAATGAAAGGCCAGGTCTTACTCCGTTAACAAAGGCGAGAAGCATGTCGCGAATCGCTTTGTCATTGCCACGATAATAGGGCGAGTACAGTTTGTAAGCGGCTTCGTCGAAAAATACGCCCAATTCCAGGGTTTTCATGGCTGCTGCTTTTGAAAGGACGTTTTTAGTGGGTTTTGAGGCTGATTTACCGTTTAGTTTCTTGTTCTCTTTCCGTTTCTTCATCATGGACTGTACACAAAATGAAGAATAAAGGCTTAGAAGATTCCGAAATTATGCACCAAAACTAAAAATTACCGAATCGTCAATTTCATTGAGGAAATTTTCAGCTTCAGCTCCAACTCTGGCGTACTTGGAAGGTTTTTCGGTGAAAGACATGGCTTCAGTGGAGCTTAGAATGTCGATTTTGCGTTTATGGAATCCCTAAAATTGAAAAACCGTTAAAATTTTTCTTAGAATGCACCCAAATCAGAATCTGCATTACGAAATCATCTTCAGCTTCAGATCCAGATTTATCTTGATCGTCGAAATTGCTTTTCTGCATCTCCTGTAAGATAATTAAGTTAGAGCAATATATTAGTAGAACAACACAGAGCAATAGAATAATAGAGTGAAATGACAAAGTGAATCACATAAGGAGTTCTTTATATTTTTGTTTAGAATTACCATGTCGTCGCCAGCTGTGCGGGGTCTGAAGGAAGCCATAGCATTGCCTTTGTTGACTGGTTCCGATTCCTCAGTCGTATCTGGAATTTCCGTGGTCTTGCTGACATCCACTCGCCTTTTCAGAACAGGCTACAGCAAATGTACGAAACAAATCAAATAAATTAGTATTCCTTCGTTCCGAATGAGAAATCCCTTTTACCTTGAGCAAATCCGCTTCCACTGTTTTTGCCAGAATGTGACCCGAGGGAGGAAGTGAGAATCAGCAAGGATACGGAAACCTTTTTTTATTGTTTTCACGTTTGGAAACTTACCGGAGCAGGCCATTTGTTCCGCAAACTCGGGCAATCGGTCGGATCTGCGTATCAAATGAGCACCAAGGACCATTTCGTCGTCCGATTCCGCCACGCTAGCTTGGACTTTTTCATCTGTCAACATTTCGCGAAGTCGCGACGTCAGCGGATGCAATTCCAGTGGCAGCGGGTGGTTATCAATCACAAATCCACGCTAAATTAACCCAAAGAAAAAATAATAATAAGAGACTAATTAAGGCTAAGAATAAAATGACGATGACTTTAATTTTAACGAAATAATTATAGGCAAAGTACGGGAACTTGAAGATTTTCAATGTATGATAATAATGAAAACTACAGCTTATAGGTGGAATCTAAAGGACTTACGACATCATCTCCGGTGCAATGGCTTAAGGAAGCTATTGTATCGCCTGCCATGTGTAAATAATGGCAATCAACGACTTCTTGGGCTGAGCCTTCGATTAGCACGTCACCTTCTTCCGTTTTCTTAACGACTTGCATTGATGGAGACACCAAAAGATTATTCTTGCGGAATTCCAAGTGGTAATCCCTGCCAAAAAATAGGCCAATAAACAGTTAAATGAGAGGCTTTCTTTTGAGCTAAGTAAAGGATTTCCGCTTTTTACCTTCCAAAGGCTGAAAAGCTATAAAGCGCAGAATTGCCGGTTTTGCCTTGGCCAACGTTACGCTTTCCGGGACTGTGATAAAAGGAATCATTTTGCTGGACGGCCGGGAAACGGAAATGCTGCTTGACGAAGGTAATTTCATACTCGGGCACTTGCTCATGCGGGTCGACGCGGAAGTAATGCGCTAATTCGTCTTCATTCATCCATAAATGCAAATTCTTCAACACCTAAAACGATAAAACACCCGAAGAGACATAGAAATTTATTTTTTTAGATTGAATTATAGGTACGCAGCAAAGTATACTTACGTCGCCAGATTCCAACACCGCCCATGAATTTGGGACCAGGAAAACCACGAGGAGTGCGTACGAGAGCCACATCATGGAATTTCTAGACTCAATGTCAGTAAAAAGCTGACTGATAGTTAAACATCGATAAAAATTCGCTTTTATAGGTTGAAATGTCATGTTTGTTAGTCGCGCGCATACTAGGACATGATGTCCGAAGCAGGTGTGAATAAACTATAAACCGGAAATACGGTGGATCACTATGTTGAAAAGATACTGGTAATTTGCATCTGTCAGTGCCTAACTTCGCTTCAAAAAACACTTTATTTGGAAATTTGGCTGGAAACTAAATGTTAAGCTTCAGTTCTATGGGTTTCAAGGATAGCATCTAATCCTGCTATTATTATACTGAATAAAATGGAATTCTAAAAAACGGTCGCATGCGACCGTTTTTGCGAACTCAACCATCGGAAGAATGTCAAAATTTCCAGAAAATTCATTAATTCTTAAATATTATTTTAAAAAGTAATATAAGTGGAATGGCAAATAATGTAACAGTTTCTTAAAAACAGTTCCATAATATTCGACAGTTGCTTTAAAACGAACAATACTGAATTTTTGTGACCTTCTTTGAATAATAGGCTTAAAAAATCTAAGAAATTTCGCAAAACATTAGAAAAAATCGTTATACGGTAAACATAATAAAAGTATTTTAATACAGTTACATAAATTTCGGGTAATTAATTGCTATTATTTCATTTTTAAAAAATAGATATTACATATTAACAATATTATAATAACACATTAATATAATTTATTAAGGTTGTTGGCAGAATACGACTGAATACAATTAAAATTATAAGCAGTGAAAACTTAACAGTATATCGAGAATTTTGTTGCGCAAAAAATGGACGCAAGCAGGTGCAGGAGGACGAAGGTAACCAGGTGGATGAAACTATTGAGGTGCTGGTAATTTGCATAGTTAGGAGCCAATATCGTTGGTTCCCAGTCAACGAACTTGCGTAAAGGTAAACGAACGTCGAGTCTAATTACAAAGCTGCAACCCTTTCATTTCGCATTAGAATAAAAAATATCTGACAGTTGAGTTGTCTTCCGTTGAGGCTTTTTAAGCATGCAAATGTAGTGAAGGGCGTTGGTAGCTTAGAAAGAGAGAGTATTGTTACGGTTGCTGTTGTTTAGGCGGGTCAATGTCAACTCGACACTTTTGTCTTTTCGAGGATAAACGGGTGGAATCCTTAAAGGAGGTTGGCTCCGCCTTTTCTCAACTTTTAAGACAATTATTTTCTAAAGTAGGCGACAATGAAGTTTCTCGCGGCCTTGGCATTGTTGTTAAGCTTCCGACTAGTATTTAAGTTCCAGGTCTCGAGTCTGTAGCTTCAGTACTTACCAAGATACGAACGATTCGACTATGGCGCTCCTCTGGCCCCTAGTGGCGACTCTGGTCTTTAGCTTCAGTTCAGCGGTTGTAGTGGACAGTCCGCAGCCTTTTACTTCGCTCAACCAAGCGGCATTGGCCTCGGCCACCGGCCGGTACTACGGCGACTACCGACCGTATAATAACCTGCAATCGTACGATGTGTACGGCCGTTTTTACCTGGACGAGTACGGACGCAAAGTGTACAGCACCGTCACCGAAAAGAACATTTACCGGGACCCCTACGAGTACGGCTACCCCCAATACAATCGACCTTACTACAAGGACCTGGACGCGCCAATTATCTTTGACGACCAACCGGTGTACCGACGAGTTGGACACGGTACGTTCCGGATGAACGGTCGCGACGCGGAACTTACCTGTGATTTCCCTCGCAGCCTTGATATAGTATCGGTAAGTTCTTTAAATTGTCTATTATTTTATATAAAACATCCAATACTTCCTTAACTAAAAACGGACGCTTACAAAGTTTGATATTATTGACTAAAAAGTTCGATACTAGAAAGTTCACCAATTTAAGTTTTCTTAGTTCGTTACAATACTTTTTATTACAGATAGTACAACGGTGAACTCAATAATTAAGAATATTACTTTCTCCACAAGTCAGAAATTCGTTTGTTGTGGAGATAGTTCAAATTATCGAGTCATTTTGACTTCACGAAATATTTGAAGGGAAAACAAGAAAGTATATTAATAACATTAAATATAATACCACACAGAATGTCATTTGGGAAAGAATGGATCGGACAGGGAAAGACGCGGTCGACGTCTTCTACCAATTTAAAGACAGAATGACTGTCCGTCAGCACTCATCAGGCTCCACCCTCTACATTCGCGATGTCCGATCCTTCGACTACGGCCTGTACCGCTGCGTCGCTAGCCAACGTACGTACGCCCCGGGGCGCTCTACCCCACGTACGACGCACGTGTTCCAAGAAGTTGACTTGTACCCTTACCGCAAATAGGAAATACATATATACTCCCCCCTTTATTTCACCCACCAATAACATCCGTCTCTCACTACCTCTGGTCTAAAACATTTCAAGTGAAAATTTTCTTCGTTAACTCCAATATTTTCCAGAAATTTCGGAAATTTTCTTCGTTAACTTCAATATTTTCCAGAAATTTCGGAAACAAAATGTTCCTCGAAACCGCGTGCGTAAGCCCGAGCAATGCTTGTCACGTTCGTTGTTTTTTCCGTCTTAGGACATAACAACTGGCAGGAACTTCTTCTGAACCTTGAGACACGTCTGACGGCAATTCTCATCCATAAATATTTTCCCTCTCCTCGACTTGTCAAGGCCGTCTAGTCCAATTAGGTTCAGGTAGCTCCACCGCGGCTACACGGAACACCCAGAATTTCGTTTGTCAACAGTTGACTACTTTTTAGCCTGTGCAAACCTCTTTCGTCCTCCTTTTCGGCTCCAAAACGAAAAACAACAAACCAACCAAGTTGGTGACACATTGAAGGGTCCCAAGAGCCCGAAAACGAAATTTCTATCATTACGCAATTTCCTCTTTCCCTTTTTTCCGACGCTTGTTATTTTCCCCGCCACGCAGGACCGGTTTTGGGTTTGTTGTGTCAGTCACGCTATTGCTTTGGGTTTTCCTGGGATTTTACCATGGCTCACGGCAAGACGTCACATCCAACGCCAGGTAGAAGTTGGTAACACAACTCCCGAACCTCAGTCGTTTCCGTGACCGCTCGTAACCCAGGACAAGCTATTTATTTTTCCAACCGACTAAAGTAGATCATTTGAGTTTATTACTTAAAACCTCCTTCCGTAATCTAAAACTCAGTTAAAACTCGTGTTTTGCAGTTCAAAATGACGGACCGAGCCATCCGAAGGGTTCTAACGATCCTGATTCTCCTGTTAGCCCTCGGGGCACCACTGTGGGCCCAAAATATCGTATTTTCACCCCAACCGCCCTCGTCAGTGCAGTCGCGAGGATTTTCTTCTCCTTCGACCTCCACTTTATCAAATTCAGACTCCCGTCAAGTCTTCAGTTTGCCCTCGGCAATCTTATCTTTGGCGTTGGACCTAACCGGTCCGGCTTCCAAGGACTCTTCCCCAGCGACGCGTGGCAATGCCGTTCTCTCTCCTCTGAGCATTTCCTCTGCTTTCAGCATGCTTTTACTCGGCACTGCGGGGAACACCTACACCGAATTGCGTAAAGCATTGGGATTCCACGACAACGCGGAAGATAAAGACATCCACCGAGCCTACCAGGTGATCTTGAACCGGCTCGCGAGCCAAGGCAGTGGGGTCGACTCCAACGGCCTGATCCTGCGCATCGCTAACGGACTCTTCGTACAGCAGCCCTCTGGTCTCAAGCCCGAGTATCTTGCGCAAGCGACCGAGTTTTATAACAGCGAAATCTTGGAACTAGACTTCAAGGGCAATCCCTTCGGTGCTACCAGTTCGATCAACTCGTGGGTGGCGAATCGGACTAAAAACAAGATCACCAACATGCTCTCGTCCCCTTTGCCTCCCTCAACTGGGTTGGTACTTGCTAACGCGGTCTATTTTAACGGAGCCTGGTCTGATCCCTTTGAGAAAGATATTACGAAGATGGAAAACTTTTACGTTTCCGACTCGGAAGTTTTGAGGGTTCCTATGATGGCGAAAATTACCGAAGTACCTTATGCCGAAAGCAGCGATTTGCGCGCGAAGATCATTGGATTACCTTACAAGGGAGAAGATATGGGTTTATTTATCATTCTACCAATGGGTGATAAAGTTGGAGAAGCGGGTTTGAGGCGAATCGAATCGCAATTGAACCTGGAGGTCGTGGAATCGTTAATTCATTCGATGGAAGCCAAGACCGTGTCGGTGCGGATTCCGCGATTCAGAATTGAGCAGAAGTTGTTGCTTAAAGACAGCCTGCATCATTTGGGCGTTAACGAATTGTTCACATCCCAAGCCAATCTGGGAAGGATGACTGAAACGGGAAGAGGAATGGCATTGGATAATGTGATCCATCAGACGGTGATTGAAGTGACGGAAACGGGAACGGAAGCAGCGTCCGCGACGCTCATTTCCATTAGTAGAGACGGACCTTCCAAAATATTTGAGGGTAACCAGCCCTTTTTATTCGCGTTGAGAGATATTAAAACAAAAGTGGTACTTTTCTGGGGACGCGTTGTGCGTCCTGATCCGCCTCGTGGTTTGTAAAACCCACACCACGCGGCTTTTCCCGCCCACGTCACGTGGTTTTCCTACACAAGTTACCCATGTCAGAAATTTGATAATTAAATATACACGAATTCTTGAAACCCACATGTCCCATATTTCGTTAATACAAAATTGTTGCAACCACCCGTATTCTTTTCCCTTTTTTAACAACGTTAAGAATGGAAGTAAGACTATAAGGGTTATTACGCAATTTGCAGTAAAAAAAGAGAGGATAAAATGCGGGAATGACAGTAATATAGTAAGAAGTTAGACACGAGGTTGTTTAGTTATTTCTTAGTAACGGACATGGAACGTAAGACTAGAACTAGAGTACTGGTGCTTTTAGGCTTGGTGCAATTGAGTTTGGGTCAGTACCAAGACTACAACTACAATTCCATTAACGAAAACAATGGCTTGGGTCAGCATAATTCCCTGAACGGAAACAGTGGCTTGGGTCAGTACAATTCCCTGAACGGAAACATAGGAAATTACAACAATTTTAGACCAAACCAGCCTTATTATAACCCTCTATCCGTCTCCGCTGATCAATACTACAGGTAATTAAATTGTAGCCTACTAGAAGCTCATATTCATTATTCTGCGTATTAGAATTATTTAGACTGCATTCGACTTATTTTGCTTATTAAAAAAAGCTGCCATAAACTATTTGTGTCTAACTTAATTAGTTGAGTGAATAGCATCTTTGAAGCTAGAAGTCACATCGTATTCTGTCGTGTTACATCGTGATGCACCGTAATTACATTCACAATACATTGTATTCTATTATTTTTAACATATATAGACCAACAGGGTTGATCAACAATGTTCCCACAATTGTCAGTAGACCTACGATTCAACCTGTTCGTGTGGAAGTAGAATGCTATTTACCAAATTCAGACCAACGGGTAAAAGCAAAAACAAAAATACAATTTTAATTAAATTATTCATTTTGGATTGCAATTAACTCAGAATCAAGACACTCGTTGGCTGGTTCAACCTCCAGGTGCCTTTAACGGAAATTTGCAGCTCATTGCACAAGGAACGGCTAGTTCCAACCCAAATTACGCAGTTACCTTGACTCAAATCGGCAACAAATGGGTTTCAAGGCTTGTCATAGGCACAGGATCCATTCCCGCCCAACACCTGATGGGAAGTTATCTGTGCCAGTACCCTGATCCTCTCAGACCCTACAACTACGTCACCAGTGACATACTAGTCCTCGATTATCGTCCTTACATCAACAGTCAACCCCCTTACGGTCACCCTGACCCCTACGCAAGCCCTTATTTGATGTCAGGTGGCAGAAATAACAAACAAGACCTTCCTAGACCCCAAACTCCTTTCATGGAAGTAATGGACGCTAAAGCTGCAGAAGTACCTGACACCGCAATCCAAACAGTAGAATCAACCGACAAAAACTAACTTCTCAACCAATCACATTTTAAGACTTGTACTTTGGCCCAAAATTGAAACATTTTTAAAGTCTTCGCTTCTTGAAAGTTTTGTATCCTTTCTTCTTATTGATCGGCGGGGGTGCTTTCGTTTGTTGTAACGGCGTGTGCAAACTTTCCCACAATAAAGTCGCATTAGTTGTAATTCCCAGGATTTCCATTAGCTCTTCTTTGCTCAGGGTTATTAGCTGCAGTAAATTATCCACACGGTTTAGTAACGCGTATATATTCTTCGAATTAACGCCAGGTAACTTACTCACAAAATCCTTTAAAAAAAATAATTAATTTTCTTGTTGTCAGAAAATAAACAAACAAGAAAAGTACTTTAATGGACGGGTTGTATCGGTCAAGCGCAAATTCTGCGCTACTATCAGCAGTCAAACTGGCTGCTTTAGCAGGATCAGGCTCGTCACGACCACGCTACAACATTACGAAACTTTTAAGTTTGGAAAACAACTTCCAATACAGATTAAGGCTCCCGTATGCCTTGGGTCGGTACAGGCGGTTTGCATCAGGAATTTCGTAACAACTTTTCGTTTAAACCAGCGCATTTCATGAAAAAATTCTTTGACAGTAAGCTTGGGCATACTAATAGCTAGTTCACCCTTTTTCAAAATGAATAATAAATTAGTACATTATAGCAATTATCTATATTTTTGTAATTTTCGCAAAATAATAGCAAACATCAGCGCCACCTGTGATCTATAAGCTAAGGTATATGGGATGCGCGAATTGATCCTGATCGATATTTGTACCTTGAGTTCGTCAAAAATTTCCGCAGTTGCATACGGAGAAGGCGACCAAAGTATTCTCAACTTTGGAAAATGCAACGTGAGAAGAATCAACCGTGACGTCACGTCATAGGAAGACAAGGCATCGTTTGACAAAAAATATTTTCCCTATAACAACCACAATGTTTTAGTCATTCAGTGCTTAACCGTCCACGTAGACGAACTTGTAATGCGAAAGGTTTGTTGTGTTCAAACTCGATCAGAAGCATCGGTTTGCTGTAATACCGTGACATGGCTTGGCACTGGTTATATAACCGACCGGAGACCAAAGAGCTTATCAAATCGCTCAGACTTTTCCTTTCCACGCTCATTTCCGGCGTTAAAATGTAATCCCCAATCTATCAAGATACCAGAAACATTACTTATAAAGTCATGAAATTCAATTTACCTCGATAGTAACTGGAACGATATCGATTCCACGTTTGTGAAGCAGTGCTGGCAATTCACTCCGGAATTCACGCATGTCTACAACAATCAACGGTCGCTTTACCTTCCCAGCGTCTTCAGGTAAACCGCCTTTCCTCGTAAGTGCGTTGTTCGACGTAACAGTTTCATTGGCTTTTCGCGCATCCCGTGTCAAATCCGGATGATTTTCGTCCCTTCCCTCTCGATCTTCCGGAACAACCATCGTCTAAACCCAAAAAAATGAATAATATTGGGATATTTGATATAATAAAACTGTTATTCAAGGTGCAAAAAAAAATTATTAAATAACTAAACAAAATTTTTTATATTTTTATTATTATTATTGTTATTATGATTATATATTTGTATTATTATTATATATTTTTGTATGATTTTTATTATTATTTTTATTATATTATTATTTTATTTTACCGCTTTTTCTTTAATTAGCATCTCAAATGCTTGTTTCTCGCGCCGTAAGGTCGTTAGATAGCCCTGTTCTTCCGCTGAGCTCGCGTAGACCAGAAAGTACACGTGTACACTAATATCTCGGTTCCTGGCTTGGAAAACCTAAAACGTTAAAATCTCTTAGAAAATAATACCTAAAACGTCCGGGGAAAAAAATTACTTCCACTTGGCGTACAAAGCCCATATCGCAGTCGTACATGACAATAAACCTAGGTGCAGCTTCTTTCAATGACTTCTCCAAACGGAATGGTTCGGCGCTTTCCCTCAATGGTCGGAATAAAATCCTTACATTTTCTTCTTCGGAACTCCCAACATTTTCTTCCAATGCATCTTCAACGCTATTCTGGCCCCTTTTCCCATTAATTTTTCCCATTTCCGCATTCTTTGCTAGCGTCATTTTGTCAAATAGACGCTTGAGAAGCCTCTTCCTCCCGAATTTGACCATCTGGATTGAAACAACTTAGAAATCAAGACTTAAAACAATAATCAAAATAATATTTTACTTCTTCGAGCTGTAAACACGTTCGCTCGTCTTCCGCCACGACCAGAACGCAAGGTTTCAAATCAGCCGTTGATTCGGACGAACAATCTGACTTGATTTCTTGCAAAACTTCCAGCAGAGCTACCCACTTAGGATTTTCTTCTAGTTTTGGCTCACCTGGAACGTAAAATGGAACCTAATTCCATGAGAAAAATTGAAAAAATAAATTAACAACTAACCCATTTCCTTGACTTCGGTTGTGGGTAAGGTGCCATAGACTCGCAACCGTGCTTGCACGTACAACGTATCGGCTGCGTCCAACAGCAGCCAGCCTGAACTTTGCAAGGCTTGTTCAGTGGTCCGGAAGGAGTTCAACACGTTGTAGAACGTGACGCAGTCATACTGAGTCAAGGAGAGTAAGATTGTCCTTAGCGTCTTCAAATCGGCCACCAATTGCTTCGTTCTGCCGCTCAGCTGGTGCCAAACGGGTTCCAATTGGAGCGTTAACGATTTATGGAACGATTTCGACATCCAATTCTCCACTGTCATCTCCTCCAGGTCCAACTGTGCGAAAAATCAGATAAAGTTAGACTCACTGATGAAAATTGTAATCTAGAGGCGTTTTACAGAAGGATTGGAGCGTCGTAGTTCTTTAAGCGTAAAGTTGATCAAGTCCAGAACTGCGGTTTGGATACTCGTCATAGCTGGCGTCATCTGCACCCTAATTTCAATCACTTGGGGCTGTGCTGCCTCCAGACTGGCGTTGACAGTGGCGTGAAACCGAGGCCAGAGGTACAGGTTCTTCACGAACAAACATCTTATGACTCGACTGACTTGACAAAATCCCTTGTTAAAGGCCACAGGCGAGGAGGCAAAGGCTTTGATGAATCCGGTCTGCGTAATACATATTATAAATTCAAAGTATTCGCACACACTTTATACTGGCTAAGATAAATGAGCTTAGCTTAAAAAAAAAGATAAATAAGATTCTATTATATTTTACTTTGTTTTTTTGTCGAAAAAGACGCAGGATAAACGCTTCTTGGGATGATTCGATGACTTTTTGGGCTTTATAGACTAAAATTCCAGTCAAGTGTTCAAGAGGCATGCGATCCATCAGCATATCCACTACTAGAATTCGGGGCGAGGCAAAAATGACCCCTCCTTCCAAATACAAAATCTGCCTGCATGTGGACAATGTTTCTCCTTAACGTTACTGAGCATAGAAAGAGAGCAGCGAATTACCTGTCAGAAATGCTATAATCTGAATTAACTACTCGAGGTAAGGGTTTTAAGGCCATAGCGTCCAACTGTTGAATAAAATAATCTTCGTCTTTGTTGCTCGTGCCAATGACGAGGACCAAACTACCCGGTTCGCTGTACACTTTCAGCAAATTGAGGAAAACTTGCTCCAAACCCAAACCCCTAAGAAAATACTGTTTGGCTCTAAAGGTTATAAAACTACTGTGCTTACTTTGCTGCAATTAATAATCCATCTTCATGCAAAACGTCCAGAAAAATCTGATTTTCGAATTCGAGCATTTTGGGGGAAATTTGGGCTTAAAGTTGTGTTTACATAAGAAATATTTCGATCGTAATCTCCAGGAAGGACCACAGCGAGGTCCAGAATAGAGAACGTTCTTCTCCCTGTAATTTATTTCATAACTATAGCAATTATTACAATTTCTAAATAATTAAAATCAATTATTGTACCTGACTAGGGATGGAAGGAGAAGAGCGCGATGATCTAGGCGAAGACGAAGATGGAACGGACTGACTGTATTGGTTGTATTCTTGTTCGTAGTTTGGAGGTTCGTCGAAGAGTTCGAAATCTGACTCGAAATCTGTGTCGTACCAAGTCCACTGATCAGAGGGCAAAGCTTCGCGATAAACTACAGACAATTTGAAGGTGCTAACAGGGTATAGAGGATGTCCATACACGCCCACGCCCAACGGACGCTTAAAACTAGAAAATAAAAGTAACCCAATTAATTGGAATAGGAATTATAATTTTTAAATTACTCTGAAGGGATGTCGACTCGATCTAAACCGCACGAAGCGGACTGCAAGCAATATTTCTCAGGCTCGAAAGTGGGCTGTACCGTGAACTGAGATACGTATAAATCAGCGTCTCCCTCTCTACAACGTATAAGCGTTTTATTTTAAGTTATAGTCCATGTGAATTTAAGGCTTATTTAAATGTAACTAGTTCCTTACACGGATTCCAAGATTAGGGAGATGGGGCCGTCGTAACTGACGGTGAAATACGTAAAGTTTCCCGCTCCAACACTGTTTTGGACTGATTGTAACAATATATCAGACACTGCAGAACCTACTAGAATCTATATTTAAATAAGATAGTTTGATAACAATCTTGGAAGTGGGTTTTTATTTTTTATTTAAGTTTTCTCGTTTCAGATATATTTACCGTTAAAAGTAAATATGTGATTAACTTTGAAGACATCGCATTACGGATTTTCTGTACAGTTATGGTTTGATTAACGGGCTGAACTTAAACGTTAAAGAACGATGTTTTTTTGTAAATAACTTCCTGCACGTTTTGGTTGGTGTTTGTTTATCATTTCCTTATCGAAACGGATTTATGATAGACATTCTGGATTAGTAGTGTAGCGAAATGCGAAACGCGGAGGGTGGAAGGTCGGTGAGCGCATTGCCAAGCTGCTCTCTTATTGGTTTGTGAACAATCTTCCAATGATTGGCCGACTATTTTAACTTAATTCCGATCACTTCATTATTATAAACTAAATTTCTTCTTGTCTCTCATCTCTCGCTCCCAGTTTTTGGTTAGATGCTCTGGTTCTTAGTTTTAATTGTTATGACGAAACGTTACTTCCTTGTCTTTTGCTGACTAGTGACTTATTGAATTAGTGAATTATTGACGAATTGTACCAACGAATAGCCGTAATAAACGTATACGGGTTTTACCGTTGTGCTACAAATGAACCCACAGCCTCCGCCTGTTATGTGCCTTCGCCCAACCGATCATAAGCCCAAACTAGTTTCCTACAGATTTTCGGTTTCTAGCTCAATTTGTTTTGCGGTTTAGCATTAAAATTTTCTCATATTCCTGACAATATTAGCTCGTATTTATAGGGAGTCTAAGGGTGCGTTTTATTGTGAACGGAACTGACTAACTGCGTTCACCAGTTAGCTCAACTGGCATTTTCGCGTGGACGGGGTTCAGCTGGACGGGCGTTTTAGCGTGAACAGCTCAACGGGATGGCTTGGAGCGCAGTTCAAAAACCGCCTTCCGTTCAACTGCGTTCCTGGTGCGTAGTAAAACTCGGGACGGTACCTAAGCACGCCCGAAGCTGGACGGGCGTTTTGTTGTCAACGCTCGTTCAACTCAGCCAGTTGAACGGCGACCTGCAGAACGTTCGTTTTATTGTCAACGAGAGCAGTTCAACGGAAGAACTGGTGAANAAGCACGCCCGAAGCTGGACGGGCGTTTTGTTGTCAACGCTCGTTCAACTCAGCCAGTTGAACGGCGACCTGCAGAACGTTCGTTTTATTGTCAACGAGAGCAGTTCAACGGAAGAACTGGTGAACGGAACAGTTCACAATAAAATGCACCCTAAAGTCGGTGCGTCGTTTATATCCAAGACGGATCCAAAATCCCCATTCGCGGTTTTCCCCCTTAAAATCTTTTGCCGCGTTTAAATGGCGGTGGTTTGTGTGTTTGCTTGATAACAGTAAGTGTGAAAGCACTGGCTATCACGACCCTTTCTGTTTACATCTAAAAGCAGCAACTTGCATAAAAGCGGGTTCAGCCATGTTAGAGGGTCGCCCAGCGATCCGCAGCAAACCATACCAGCCTTATTTCGCCCCAGGCTGGGCATTTTAGGTTACGTTACATTTAGGATAGCTTAAGTTAGATTGGTTGGGTTAGGCTAAGTTAGGTTAGATTAGGTTAAATTAGGTTAAGTTAGGTTAAGTTAGGTTAGGTTAGGTTGGTTAGGTTAAGTTAGGTTAGCTTAAGTTAGGTTAGGTTAAGTTAGGTTAGGACGCTTATGCGTTTGCTGCTTTTAGACACCTCCTACAACATGGCTGAACCCGCTTAGGCGGTTTGCTGCTTTTAAGACACTCCTACTATATGCCTGAACCCGCTTTTATGCGAGTTGCTGCTTTTAGATGTAAACAGAAAGGGTCATGCTAGCCCGACGTAAGTGTGAAAAATAACGTGTGTCGAACTCGGTGTTTTTTATATCATGAACAAGTCTTCATATATTAAAGGCCAATGTATGTTAATGTGCCCATTGGAGGAAATCAGAATGTAAGAACGCCCTTCTTTGATGTCAAATTGTTATGTTAAATTTTATTTACGCAACCCGAACGGTAACATTGGCGTACCGAGTTGTTGAATGTATAATATTGATAAAACGTCTTTTTTATAGTCGTGAAAGTGAAGGCTTACTACACCCCTTTGAATCGGAACCGCAGCCGCCAAACAGCCGCTTTCGTCCTATTAGCCAGTCGAACGCATTAAAATCCAGGTTTTTCAAGGCAAAAGCCCTTCCAGATAAAACGGTCNAATCGGAACCGCAGCCGCCAAACAGCCGCTTTCGTCCTATTAGCCAGTCGAACGCATTAAAATCCAGGTTTTTCAAGGCAAAAGCCCTTCCAGATAAAACGGTCAAAATATATTCGCGATCAGCTGCTGGGCAAGCTCAAGCTAAGGCTGAGTTAATCAGACCCTTGCCTGTGCTCCAGACCACAATCAAATATCTACTCACCGAGTAAGTAAAATCTGACATTTAACATCAAAGCAATCTCCACATTAATTATATAACCTCTCTCTCTCGAAACTATTTAGAATCGTTTGTAAGCCCAACACGCCTTTCTTGCAAATATACGACTTTGTCTTCGACCGGTTACGGGCCGTACGCCAAGACGGAGTCATCCAGAACCTTAGGAGTTCTGATTGGATCACTATATTGGAGCCAGCCGTCAAATTTTATCTGTTTTCGCAGTACAAGTAATCTGCAGAAATATCCTTGGTCTAAACCAAACTTATGTTCTTTTTTTTTGCAGGCTTTGCCGGGAGTCTGAGAAGGTTTTCAGCTCCCATATCAACCAAACGCACTTGACGGAGTGTCTGAGCACTCTTTTAGCCAGTTATCAAGACTGCGAAGATCAAAAGGCATTACAAAACCGCTACCAATTTGAAGCATTGTATCTCCTTATTAAACTCGGGTCTTTTGACGCACAGCAGCACGCCTTACAATTGCCTTTACTTGTCAGGTACACTTGAAACGACTTTTTTTCCTATTTTTCAGAAAAATCTTAAGAATTTAAGGAAATTTTAAATAATACTTTAAGGAAATACTACTCAATCGAGTTAGGGTTGAAATCGATATAACTTGCAATTGAAGACTACGAATCGTTCTGTCGCATGCAGTGATATAAAATTACGCAAGGAATAGCCTAAGAAGATTAAGAAAATAATTAAGGAATTTTAAGAAGAATTTTAAGAAAAACCTTAAGAATTAAAAAGAAATTTAAGCTGAATTTTTAGGAGAATATTCAGGAAATTTAAGAATGTCAAGTAATTAAAACAAAATAATTAAGGAATTGCACAAAGAATTTTTAGGAAAATCTTGCGAATTTTAAACAAAATTATTGGATTACTGTATCCAGTTATTTGTATTATTTTTGACAGGCAAAATCCACTGGTGAGGCTTGCCTTGAAGATTTCTCTGGCACATTCCTTGGGAAATTTTGTGAAAATTTTCAAACTGAGCTGCAAGCTCCCGCTTTTGCACCAGTTAGCGTTACATCTCCATCACCCTGCGTTGCAAAGGTAAATCCATACCCTTTTCTCGGTTTTAAACCGGAAAATGCATTATATACGTTGTCTTTCACCACAGGCGAGGCTTAGAAGTGTACGAAAGAGCGTTTCGTAGCAAAACAGGCCAATATCCTTTGGTTCAACTCCAGTCCTTGCTCAATTATCCCGATTTGCCAGCTCTAATCGCAGATTGCCAACAATACGGTTTGGCAGTGGATACGACTTCCAAGTTGTTACTCTTCCACTCGCGGTTTAATCCTGAGGCAGCCGTGGTAAACTTTTCATCTTCTGATATTAACTTTTCTTGCTAAATTTGAAACGTTTAGGCCCCTTATCGACATTCGTTGGACCCATTATTGTCTGCCAACCCCTTCTCCAATTGGCTTTACCATGACTGAATCTGAAACTTACTTAGACAGAGCGTTTGCTTTAGCTGAAGAAGCTTTGGCGGATAGCGAAGTACCGGTTGGGTGTATTATGGTATGGAAGCGGCCTGAAAGTTCTCAAGTGATTGGCGAAGGCCGGAATACTACGAACGCCACTAAAAACGCTACGAGACACGCAGAAATGAACGCGGTTGACCAAATTCTGCAGTTTTGCACCGCACAAAGCTTGCCTTGGGGTAAAATCTGTTTGTAAACCTGCGACTAATTTTTATTTCATTTTACATTTTAATTTTAGACGTTAGAAAAGGGTCGTGAGATGTATTTACGTATTTTTGTGTACTTTTGCAGAAGAAGTATTCCCAAAAGTGGAAGTTTGGGTGACGGTAGAGCCTTGCATCATGTGCGCTTCCGCCTTACGACAGCTGAATGTGGCCGCAGTTCACTTTGGCTGTCACAACGAGCGTTTCGGTGGATGCGGCTCTGTATTAGACGCCAACTCGATCCATTCTGGTCAATCTCCATTGATTTCCCATGCCGGTTACCGAAAAGAAGAAGCCATTGGACTTTTGAAACGTTTCTACCAAGGTACTAACCCCAACGCCCCCTGTCCCAAGGTGAAAGGTCCTCTTACTTAGACGATTACCTAGCTAGGATTATTCTGTATTTTGAAATGAACTAAAACTTCATGAATCGGTGGGGTTCGGCAAAGAAGAGGCGGGGAAAACACCCTTTTCAGTCACAATGCCTCCAGTAATAAGTTCGGCGGGCGTGACGTCAAAGCCTGGGTTCCAGCAGTTGATCCCAGGGGCTGCGAGAGCGTGGCCTTTGATATGCGTCATTTCAGCTTGGGGTCGGAGCTCGATAGGGATGTCCTTGCCGCTTTTCAAGCCGAAATCGATGGACGAAAAGGGCGCGGCAACGTAGAATAGCACTTTATGGTATTTGGCTAAAACCGCGAGCTAAGGTTGATATTTTTGTAAGCGATAGAATGGTATAAGTGAATATTTTGGGGTTAAAATACCTGATATGTGCCGATCTTGTTAGCCGTATCGCCATTAGCGGCGACGCGATCTGCGCCAACTATGACAGCATGGACGCCATGTTCGCGCATGGCAGCCGCAGCCATACTGTCGCAGATGAGCGTCGCAGGCATTTTTTCATGAACCAGTTCGTAGGCGGTTAAACGTGCGCCTTGATTGTAGGGCCTCGTTTCCGTACAATAAACATGCCCTAATTAGCATTTTTAAATAACTTTTTTATTGTTTTTTAAAAAGTAAAATTATATATTTTTTGTTTTATTTACCGAGTTTGTTTCGAGAGTGTAAGCTTCGAATTATGCCTAAGGCGGTACCGTAACCAGCAGTAGCGAGACTGCCGGTATTGCAGTGCGTCAGGACGACTGGGGGCGTGTCTGGAGGGAGGAGTGAGAGAAGATGCTCCGCCCCGTATTCTCCGATGGCTTTGTTGTCGGCTACGTCTTTCTGAAGCAGTTCTTCTGCCGTAGTTATCAATCTAATGCACATATTTTTCTTGTTTTACCAAAAACTTGCAAAAAAACTGCAACAAAGCTCAGGACTCAGTATCATTCAAGTATATCGATGCATTGCGATTGTTGTGATTGACATAAATGTGATTCATCAAACGGTCTTAAGCCTTATTGCAATTATTGTGACTTACGGCGTACTAAACAGTTCTTTTGGTTTAAGAAGATACGAGATTTACCCAATCTGTTTCTGAGACTAAATAAGAATCCGTTAAATTACGGGTACCTCTGTTTCATAGTGAGAATGTAAATAGCTTCATCTGAAGCTAACCGGTGGGCCACCAATCGAAGCTTTTGCGCTTCTTGTTGCATATTAACTGCCGTAGGCCGCGCTGATACGAGTTTGTCCAAACGCTGACTTACGTAGTCGAGTAGCTCTTGCTTAGTGGAGTGGGCGTGGCTAGGTAGAAAGTGTAGTTCTACGGCCAGACTTAAGCAGCCCACTATCGCTATAGCGGGAGCTCCTCGCACCTAAGATTGCAACAGAAAACAACCTTTAGTTGTTAGTTCTCCATAACCACAAATTAATAATATACACTTTATATCGCTTAACATGATATTCTCCACATCAAATCAAATAACTTCAGAAAAATATTACTTAAAGAAATCTTGCGGCTTTTCTTAGTAGGCTATAACTTAATTTCCTATATAAAAAGAGTTTAACTCGTTTAATATCAAGGGTTTCTCCTACTTGCATGCTACGGATCACGTCATAACCGACATCCACAGAGTCTACACGCACATATGTGCTAATATGAGGGAGTAACAATTGATCTAAAACTTCCAAACTCCCTTCAGTGTACCGAATTGCCTCCAATGAAGACATTTTTGCTTATTTTTTGACACTCGAAATCAGTGCTGAAAGAAAGAGCACGCTGTTTACATTTTTTAGAAGCTACTAAATGACGCCTATTCGGAGGATCGAACCTACCAAAAGCTTAACCATCTGACCGCTAACCGTTCTGTGGCGTGCTGTGGGTATGACGAGCAGTGTTCTGGAACTTCCTGGAAAAGTCCGTTCCGCTCCGCTCTTCTGGGCGGAACGGGAACGGAACGGCGTTGCACCGAATGTGGCAGGGAACGGAACGATTTTTTCGGGAAATTTACCGTTCCCATACCGCGCCATCTAGTGGCTAGGCAATCTACTGTTTGGGCCGTCTAGTCGCCACACTTAGAAAGTTTTTTAGTTTTTTTAATTGTTTTCCATAAAATTATCGGATCTTTGAGCGGAACGGATCTGGAACGGAACGGATCTTTAAATTGGGGGCGGAACGGCCGTTCGGAACTAGTTCTTTTGAAAATNTTAAGAGGATGTGTGGGTCAGTGTTCTGGATCGATGCTTTTTGTGTGATCTTAGATCATTTCCGATCGTCGTGAACTTCTGTCAACCCGATCAGATCAAAAGTTGCAAAACTTCAGAAAATTAAGATCCGATCAAAAATATTCCAATCGATCAGATCAGATCATTTTATGTAAACAGAATAGAAAAAATTTCGAACAACGGCCACAAGACGGCCTATTTTGGATCGGTAAACTTCCCGAAAAAATCGATCAGATCACTGCCCATTTAGGGTCAACGCCGATCAGATAAACAATGGCCGATTGATCGGATCTAATCTTTTTAAAAAGATCCAGAACACTGGTGTGGGTACTAAAGAACATAGGAGGCATGGATTCACAGACTTGCCCATCGTACCCAGTAAGTAGGCATTCCTAATCTACTAGAAAAGGGTTCGAGAAGAGAGCAAAACCACCATACAACGGGGGACCTTTCTCTCGGGTACTCTAGGGAGTTTTGGACTGCAGTAAGGTCCTACCTGGATTGAGCTTTGTAAACCGTCGTGACGTTTTTTGAACCGTACTGGGAGGTTTGCGAATGTACCCTTTGATATTATGGCATTTTTACCTGAATGTACTCTGGGGACCGAGAAGGTCGGTCCTAAACCTTTACATGGGAAGATACCCATGCTATTCTACTGTGTAAAACTGTATACTGTGGTTAAGCCCTCTTTTCTGACCAAAAGGTCAAAACAAAAAAAGTGCTGGCGACCATGAATCCAAACACTTTATTTTTATCAAAAGCTAGTATGACCCCCTCTAGGTTCAGGTTTAGCACCATCCATGTCAAGGAGATGGCAAGCGTATCGGGAGAACGGGGAGGGAGGGTCATACTAGCTATTCATGAAAAATAAAGCAAACTGCGGTGACAAACTGCACTTCTGAGAAGCAGAACGAGCGTAAAAAATTTGCCGGCAATTGCCTATTCTTTTTCTGACATTTTTACGCAAGACCTTCGCAAAACAATAACGAACATCAGCGCCATCTATGACTGTTTCGCTTCAATAAGCTAAGGAATACGGGAGCCTTAAGGGTCATTTTAAGGAAAATTACTTTAATCGCATTCCAACGTTGGATAAAATGCCTAGATAGATCTCTAGCTGCATGGCCATACACCAAACTGCCAATATCGTGCCACGGCATTCTGGGAATATTATTTCGATCCACCGAATCTAAAACAATCAAAAAAATTCACTAATCTTCAAATTCTTCCTTTCCATTAAAAATAGCAAAAAATTAAAACCTTGGAAGGGTTTATCCAAGTTGGAAAAGTCTTTGACGATAAAATTGGTATAATCCTTCCCAATCCAGAGTTTGGTAGACCCCGTATAGATGGCAATAGCTTCTTCACTCTCTTTTGGTGCCCGTTTCAGGTCGCTCACCAAAATTTCCCTGAACAATAACAAGTAACACAAAAAATTCCCCAAATTTTCCTTAAACTTCAGAAATTTGTCCAACTTTAATAAAAATTATTCCAATAAATATGAGTATAAAGAAATACCCAATTTACTTGATATCTATAGCTGTGTCCACGGCATCATCGCATTCAGGGGCTTCTTCTGGAGATTTCTCATCCACTTGGGGCTCTTCTTTTTCTCTATCTAATTCATAGCTCGTGGATCTATGCCATCTTCCCATCAGTCCTTGGCTATAACCCTTGACACGGGCCAAGACAGTAGCTCGGCGACTCATTGGAGGCGTGTCGCCTTTAACAAGCTCGCCATCAATCGTATCTTCGCCTTCTATCTCATCTTCTTCAGGCAATTCCACCAAAATAGCCATTGCATTACTTTTATTTTCAGCTCCATTTACCTGCCTGTGAAAAATTATCCCCAAATCAGCCTTTTCCTTTTAACTCTTTCCCAGAACAACAAAACAAATAAGAAGTCTTATACTTATTTATGGCAGCCACTTCTCCTGCAGCAACAGCCGACAAAGACACGCCTTGTGCAGACTTGACCAATTCCAACAAAAACGAAGGCACATTTTGTCCCACACTATGACTGGAAATTATGTGACGTACTGCGCCAGGTTTAGTTACACTTCCTGTATCTACCAATCTAAAATAAAACGCCAAGGATAAAAACGAGCAATTCATTCAAACGATATAAGAATAATAAGTAAGAATTTATCATAAAAATAACAAAATTATTATTATTTATCA
This sequence comes from Lepidurus apus apus, assembly GCA_022832285.1. Taxonomy (NCBI): domain Eukaryota; kingdom Metazoa; phylum Arthropoda; class Branchiopoda; order Notostraca; family Triopsidae; genus Lepidurus; species Lepidurus apus. The sequence goes on along the minus strand of JAGJRO010000444.1, from coordinate 7,807 downwards.
CGAAGTAAGTATTAAATAATACATTCAAATAAATAGTCTAGAAATCGGGAATTCATTGAAAACTAAATTCCGAAATTAATAATTCCCATTTTAGGGTCTAATTTTTGTCTAATTCTAATTTTTGATCATTTGTACCGGTGTCTATGGTCATCCCAACGCCCATAACACAAATCGATTCCACCTTGGAAAGCATAGGTTTGATCCACCACTACCAATTTCTCGTGATGGGCCCAAAACAGTATTCCACCAGCTACGTGATCTGGGTGCCTCAACACCTAAAAGAAACAGAGGCAACTTTGTATTATTTCGTGTTTTTATCACTTTTTATTGTGTTGGAGAGGCAAAGATAGGACTTTTACTTTAATATTAGGATGTTGTTTAGCCAATTGCTGTTTGCTGTGCATACTCTTGATACCCAAAGCCAGCTCCACTTCTTTGTACAACAGCACGTACACACGTACGCCCGCCTCCTGGGGTAAAGGAAAATGGGGGAAAAAAGGTTTTAGATTCACATAAGTACACAAAAATCGATGCAAAATGCAAAGCGAAACAATGGAGCTTTTCTCGCGCGCTAGTATCTTGTCCCAATAACTGTCTGAGAATTACAAGATGAGCTTTTTTGAGGGATTCCAATTCGATATTCTTTCAAAAATTCTCAATATTTCCTTGGATATCTAAGTATTCTAATGTAATTCTAGGATAAATCGATTGAAATTCTTAGCAATGGCTCAGAATGAAGCTAGTTTGTGAGAAAAGTTGGTTTGAAGTTGCTAAAAAAATCTCAACTTAAAGGAAATTACCGCTTTCCGTCTAAGAATCCGGTCCAAGCGCCACTTGTCGCCTTCAATAATGGGTCTTTTCATGTAAATTTCAGGACTGAGCCACCAATCTGCTATGAAAATCTCCTCCTGTGCCATCTCCAGTGCAGTAGCTACTGCTTCCATGTAAGACGAACCATCTACGAACCATGTCGCTTGGGTGGCATTTCGAAGTGGAGCGAAAGATCCTCTTGGATGAGGCTCAACTAGCTCAAACGCTAGCGAAAATGGAAAGGAAACATAAGATCTATATTGACTTGTTTTTTTCCATTTTTACAAGGTTTAGACGGTTCATTCTTACCAGTAGTTCTGGCCACATGCTGAATAGCCGCCAACCATTCCTTGGCTTGTCGCCGCGTTGGAGCCTGGAACAGTAACCGGCGAGAGGAATTGGCCACGAGCACTCCGTGACGAACGCCAGTCGCTCCCAAACCAGATGATACTCGAAACTCGTGATCCATCAGGAGGACGCAACGAAGTTGATTCTTTTGCGGATGGAGATAGCCCAGCCAAGTATCCTTGATAAATAGCCAACGCTCCATCCAACGCGAACAACTCGGCCCACAAATTGGTATACAACTACAAGAGAATCAACAAGAAAATTAAGGAGACACACTAATCAAGAGTAAATCACTAGTTTTTCTCAAGCCATAAACAAACTTTTGACTAAACATGTACAATGCTGTATAACAAAGTCATCCAGTGAAGACGTACACAACACACTACCTTGAAGGAGCGAAAAGCAGTGAAGGGAGAGCATCGTGTGGCAATTGCCTTGAGGAAAAATGAACGGTTTGCTGCGGACAGTTAGGCACCTCCCCCAACCTGGCTGAATCCGCTTTTATGCGTTCTTATGCGGTTTGCCCAACAACAAGAAAGGGTCACAATAGCCCGCGTAATTTGCAACCAAAATTTTCCCAGCGAGCATGAGCGCCAGTGTAGGAGAGCGTAAGAAACATCCCTATTGTTTTCTTAGATTGTTTTGATTCTCAAGCGTCTTCAAGCGTCTTATTAGCTAAACCCAGAAATAATTTTAATTTCAGAAACATGGCTAAAAGAAAAAGATAGATTCTATATTGTTACGGACCAAGGCCAAGGTTAGGGGGGGGGGNGGTCATGCTAATTGTTTGTTGGTTGAGGGATAAAGGTATGCTAAACGTTGTGCTAACGATTGCTCGGTGGTGGGTATAAAAACCCTATGTTCCCAGTAAAAAAGGCAGAGTGGTACGAACTGCAGAGAAATACAAACCTTGCAATCAAGCCATCCGCGACAATATATTGGGGTACAACAGTATTAGGATGGACAGAATAGGAGAAAGGGGAGGAGGAATCATTTTTTTAACAAAGAAAGAAATTAACTGTAGAGAAATTATTATGGAATCATACCCTAAGGGATCTTTGGAATCGGCGTGTATTGAAATACAAACGGGAAAAGCAAAACAAATTACAATACTAGGCATATACAACCGAATATTTTATCCAGTTAACAGGCACTTACAAATTCAAGAATTAAGACACCACCAAAAATACCTAAACGGAGAAAAGTTAATTGTGGGAGATATGAATGCTAATCATAACAGCTGGTCAGAAGGATCCCCGAATAGGGACGGAACTATTGACCGAATTTATTGAAACGTCGCGAGATCTAACACTACTCTCAACCCCCTACAATGCTACCCACATAAGTGACGCAACAGGGAAAGGGACAACGATCGATCTGTGCATTGGTAGTGCAAGTCTAATAACATCCACCAATATTTGGGTCGGAAATGACTTGGGTAGTGATCACCTCCCCGTAATCTCAGATATAAATCTAGAAATCGTAACTACGAATACCAAACCAAGTCGTTGGATTTTTAAAAAAGCGGATTGGAGCAACTGAAAGAAACTCTAAAACGTACTGACCCAACAAGGAAAGAATGCAATAGCCTACAGGAGAAATACACAGATCTATGTGATACCCTAATTGATGTTAGTAAAACCTTCATCCCCAAAACAAGTACTAATATAGTTAGAAGTAAAATTCAAAAGAAGCTGAATAAACCTTGGTTTAATGGGGAGTGTAAGAAAGCCATCGGTATCATGAGATACGCCTTGAGGATGCTGAAATCAAACCCAACACCGTCAAATTTGGAAGGTTACAAAAAAGCTAGAGCAAAAAGCATACGAGTGGTTAAAGAGTCAAAACGACAAGTTAGCGTGGAGAGAATTTACTGAAACCATAACGGATAAAACGCCATCACAAATTTTCTGGAAAAAAATAGGATGGCTGACAAACAAACCGACTTCACAAATTCAAAGCTTGAAAGTACCGTGTTCTTCCCCCACGGAATATACCAAAACTGAAAAAGAAACAGCCTCGATTTTTGCGGACTACTTCGCTTCCGTCCATAACCACGACATAAAGTTTGACATACAAGAAAACGAAATCCTAAAAATTCGAGAGGATTCTAAATTTTATATGGATAAAAACAATTGTAACGCAGAAGCTAAGCTGCCAAGAGCCTTTTCGATATCAGAAATACTAGAAGCTATCACTGCCCTAAAACAAACTAAAAAAGATTAACTTTTAAAAATCATATTGAAGAAGTCAAATTGACGTGTAAAAAAAGACTACAGGGGATCAAAATATTAGCTGGAATTAAATGGGGTGCAACTCCGAGAAGTATATTAAACCTGAAAAAAAAAATTCATCGGCCATACGTGAAAACGTAACTTTTTTGTCGTTCGAATGGACTTTCTGTCGAGAATGTGTTTAATTATGTGAAGGTGCTACACCTAATAAAGCATTGGAAAGGTTTAAGCTTGGTAAAGCGTATTTCTTCGCTTCGGAAAAAGTCAACTTTCCAAAAATGAACAACACGGATGTGAAAGAAAGATGGTTATAACAAACTATTTTTCAGAATGTACTACTTATCTATATACCTTTACAAATCAGGAAACGNACACGGATGTGAAAGAAAGATGGTTATAACAAACTATTTTTCAGAATGTACTACTTATCTATATACCTTTACAAATCAGGAAACGGCTTATTAATGAAACTATAGCTTTTTATTGATTGTCTCTCCTATTTCTCGCTAATCTTTTTGCGCAAGATGAGCAGCTGGATGAGAATTAAAGTTTCTCCAAGAAAACTTGGAAAAACAACTTCACTTGTCAAAGGTGTAAGCGGAAACACGTCCATCGTTTGCGGTTCAAAATACTTTCTGATAGGAAATAAGCGACAGGAAAAATAATTTTTGTCAGAAAAGTGTTTAAATATGTGAAGGTGTAGCCTTAAGCATAGGCTTAAGCTTAATGAAAGTGAACTTTAAGTTTGTCGTCTGGACACTCATCAACTATTCCCCGTTCTGGGACGAGTTGAGCAACATTAAAAGTTAATGATATTTAGCGTCCCGTCTAGCCTAGGTATTAGGACCTCAGTGGAAATCAGCCCTTACTGTTACTTATACTGTATTGTACAGTGCTGAGCAAAAAAATATGTACCGAGCAAACCACAGAGGTCTAATTAAGTCTCATTAGGCTAGTTTACCTTCATTAAAGGTATACCTTCATTGAAGGGAAATCAGCCCAAAAAAGACTATTCTCATTGGTTAAGAGCCAACAAGATTAAAAGACCAGAACTTAAGGACTACAAACCCCTAACCTAACTTAACCTAACCTTTAACCTAACCTAACTTAACTTAACCTAACCAATGAGAAGAGACTTTTTTGGACTCGAAATACTATTGGTCCCTTGAAGGATTCTAGAACCGTAGGCCTTTTGTCGGGGCTCGTAGGCCTTTTGTCGGGGGCTCGTAGGCCTTTTGTCGAGTCGGCCCTATGTCGCCTTCCCCCCTGGGCCAGTGCCCAGTTGGCCCATGCGATAAGACGGCCCTGGGTTAGGTTAGGTTAAGATAGGTTAGGATAGGTTAGGTTAAGGCCCCGGTTCAGTTTATCCTCTTATGGGCGAATTACATGTTAAATTTTGCAGGCGATTGTGCGATAAGTATGAATTATTTTGTAAAAAAGCTCTTGACAGTAATGTAGCTATAAGTAATCCGCTTCATGTGACGAAGAGTTTTTTTTAAAAAAAGTTTTGTTTAAATTTGCTATTAAGAAATGAATTTTGTAACTTTGTCCTGGATGACATTTTTAAAAATCGGGCTTCGTCACATGAAGCGCAATTTTTTAAAATGAATTTTAGTGCAAGAAATTTTAAAATCTGATAAGTAGTTTTTTCAAAATCGCCCGTAAAAGTTAACAAAATTTAGCATCTGAATTGTGCTGCCGCCCTTTTGCAGTGGGCCTAAGAGAAAGTCGAAGTCAGTGCAGGGAAACGGCGGGTAAGGGAATTGATGAAATACCTTGACAAAAGTGAGCCCTGATATCGCCAAAGGCACGCCTACAAAGAAGAGAATATTTATTGTAGGAAATAATATTTTTCCTTTCCTTCAGCCAGCTAGCTATGAAAGAATAGCAAAGAAGGTATGCCGCGCCTACTGGGAGTAGCTTGTTTGTTGGTAAACAATAGCACGTACGATTCTTTCTTTCATCGAAGATCTAATTCTTTATCTTTCTATAAATCAATCATGACAATGCGGTAATCTTTATCGTCTAATATGAACAATTTTGTAATGATCAATTTTGAGTCGTTTTGAAATTGACTTAATTGAAATCTTCCGCTATGATGACGTCATGCTACATTCTAAGAATGTTGGTTTATAGAGATATATGCCCAATGAATTTACAAAAATCATATTCTAAAGTAGTAATATACGGTATTCATGGAATTAGTTTCCTTATTATTTTTAGTTTGAGTAAATGTGTACACAGTATTTCAATTACACCATTTGCCGCGATCGCGAAGGTCACTTTACCTTGCCATTCCAGACGTAGTTAGTTCTAATATTTTTAGCTCTGTACAGTCGCCTGTAGTGATTTCAATTTTCATTTAATATTTTTTGCCATTTTATTATGTTCAATCCTAAAAATATATTTTACATCATTATTCTACCGTTTGCAATTCATTTATCATTTCTTCAATGTACCATAATAAGACAATTATATTTTTACAAAACCATGTTGTACTCGATAATTAGTGCGATTAGATTTAACAATGTTTTACTCTTGAAAAGATTTGTTTACAATAATTTTAATCAATAAAGGCCTTCGCTATGGAAAGGCAATTTTAAAAAATTTGACAAAAATCCAGAAAATGAGTATCACTTCGGTAATAGTATAATTTAATCTTTCTTAAAAAATATTTGCGGGAATTTTAAAATGCAACAGATTAATCCAATGTTTTGAAAATAACAGACTAAATTTACAAGAAACGCTTATACAGTACTAAACTTGTCCGTGTTATTTGAATAAGCCAATGACAGACCTGTATCCAATAATATTGTAGGTAAGACTTGACTCTATATTTAGTGGGCGTTACCTACAATTCACCGTCCACGAACTTTCAAGTTTCGCGCTAGTTGCAGATACTGTCATCTGCCGTTAAGAATATAACATAGAGGAGCTTAATTAAGAAAAAACACTAATGCCATCTATTAGCGGACAAAATCTCCAAAGTTNTCACCGTCCACGAACTTTCAAGTTTCGCGCTAGTTGCAGATACTGTCATCTGCCGTTAAGAATATAACATAGAGGAGCTTAATTAAGAAAAAACACTAATGCCATCTATTAGCGGACAAAATCTCCAAAGTTGCTGAACCGGGGCCTTAAAGAGCAATAGCCACCAAAAAACAACTTTGTCTTATAATAAGGAGTAAAAAAAGGTAGTTTCTAGTTCTGTGTCTTTTTATCATACGCTAAAATGAAAACTAGATAATAAGAAAATAAGAAGTCTAACATTCAAACGGGGCANAGTTTCTAGTTCTGTGTCTTTTTATCATACGCTAAAATGAAAACTAGATAATAAGAAAATAAGAAGTCTAACATTCAAACGGGGCATATTTGCCATTGGCCAGCGCGGTCACGTGGGCCCCGTGACGTAGTGTCCGGCCACTATGTCCGTTTGAGCCATAGAGGAACCATGAACTTACCGAACACGAACAGGTCAGCCTGTAGTGTTCCAGCCGGGCGCTACGTCATAGCTCTCGTGGCGGGAAAATACCAAAATTTCGCAAGTCAATAACTCGGGAACGGCTAGTCATAAAAATTTGAAACAAATTTTCTNTTACCGAACACGAACAGGTCAGCCTGTAGTGTTCCAGCCGGGCGCTACGTCATAGCTCTCGTGGCGGGAAAATACCAAAATTTCGCAAGTCAATAACTCGGGAACGGCTAGTCATAAAAATTTGAAACAAATTTTCTCGTTCTTAAAATAATGTGTACAATAAGAATTCATCCAAATATCAATATGCTATGTCGTTGGCTATTGCCCTTTAAGATAGGTTAGGTTAGGATAGGTTAGCTTAGGTTTGATTAGGTTAGGTTAGCTTAGGTTATTAAGTTATGTTAGTTTAACGATTCTCATCAACTTTCGTTGATGAAAGTCGTTAAAACTTGCCCTTTCTTTCACTCCACTAGCTGGAAAAAGAAAAATTCATTGTTGGCCAGTGACACACAAGTGTCATTTTTGAATCCGGGGATACATTACGTACGTATTTAACAAAATCCGGAGAACTTGTTGATTCATGGAAAGGAAATTTTGGAAGTCATGGGGTCGTAAAGTGGAAGGGCGAATTTAATGGAATGGTGTGATTTGTTTAAAGTTGATTCATGGAGGTGTATGGTAGCTAAGAGTATGTGACACTAACTTTTATGTTGCTTAAGCGTAATGTGTTTGAGTATTGAAATTTAATATGATGAGTGATGTTTTGTTCGAAACTAAGTGTTATATGTTGGGTACGTCGGTATGTATGATCTTGTGATCTGTGTAGTATGTTTCGTAAACTCCGTTTGTGTTTGTTGGAAAGTTGGTGTAGAGAAGGTCTAATGTCGAGGGGTAGTCTGTTGTGTTGTGTGTTGTTTTAGGTTTAGTGGTTTTAGTATGG
>JAGJRO010000436.1:0-32297 GCA_022832285.1 Lepidurus apus apus | reverse complement strand
CCCGTATCATCTTACCCAACCCAGTCCAGATTGACTCTGTAGCACCGGATAGACAAGTTGAACTAATGGAGCTATCCGAAACCCAGCTCCGAAAATTACAATATGCTGACTCATACCGTCGATCCCTTTACGACTACATTGTCCATGAACAAAAGCCTGGAAAAGAAAACCAACACCCACCCTGGCTATTAGAAGTTGAGAACTTCTTCGTAGATCCTGACACCCAGCTATTGTATCATCACGCCATGCCTCGCCCAAATTCCCCTCGTCATGAAATTCTTACCCAATTAGTCATTCCCCAAATTCTCGTCCCTGAAATCTTAAAATCCAATCATGACCACGAATTAGCCGGACACCTTGGCATCTCAAAAACATTTACCAAAATCCGTAGTCGTTTCTTTTGTAAGAAAATGTTTAACGACGTTGAGAAATATTGCAAATCGTGCGATATTTGCGCCAAACGAAAACCACCCACTCCCCAAATTAATGTTCCTCTTGGAACACACCCACCTGTTCGTGGACCATTTCACCGAGTCGCCGTTGATGTTTTGGGTCCATTTCCCCCCACCCTAAACGGAAATAAATATCTGCTCGTTTTCATAGATCACTTTACCAAATGGTCTGAAGCTTTCCCTATGCCAACGCAAGACCAAAAACCGTGGCCCGCATCTTCGTAGAAAAAATTATTTGTCGCCATGGAATACCATTGGAACTGCTATCCGATAGAGGCACAAACTTTTTATCAGGTCTAGTTAAAGAGATTTGCACCTTCTTCAAAATCTCGAAAACCAATACCACTGCTTACAATCCCAAATGCAATGGTATGGTAGAACGTCATCACCGCGTTCTGATGGACGGATTAGCCAAAATGTGCGATAATAATCAACGATCCTGGGACGAACAATTAGACTATGTTCTATTTGCGTACCGAACCTCAGTACACGCTAGTACTAACGAAACCCCATTCTTCCTTATGCATGGAAGAGACCCTATCCTCGACGTAAACCCCATTTTAATTCCTCCGCGCAAAAATTATGCAATAGACGAGGATTACAAAGCAGAGATGGTCCAACGCTTGCACAATGCTTTTTCCTACGTCCAAGAACAGCTCATTTCCGCTCATGAGAAACAAAAGGAAGCCTATGATCGACGTGTCAAATCCCAAACTTTCCATGTTGGTGACAAAGTGTTAAAATTAAACACCGCTTTAAAAATCGGAGAATCCCCCAAATTAACAATGAATTCTTGGTTGGGTCCCTATCGTATTATCAAACAAACCGGAGAAGAAACCTTTGTAATTCAAGACATTACTACCCTGACAGACGAAAACGTCAATGTCAACCGGTTAAAACACTACGTCGAAAGATTTTTCTCAGGAGAGGCTCCGATTACAGGATCCGTAATCGAAGAAATGGAGGATCCGAAGAGGCCGGAACTTCCCAAACCCAAGCCTACTCCTGAAGAACTTGAAGAGGAGACAGAAAATATCCTCAATAAAATTGAACGCTTATTGAAATCCGTCCCAGAGCTACCAACTCCCCCCACCGTTGAAATTTATGTACCCCCACCTCCAACCTTCTACTCCCAACCTACCCCCCTTTCCACCTCAACCCCGTCGCAATCATTGACCCCACCTCCCGCATTCCAAAACTTGCCTCCCACTTCTGTGAGCCCTGAAAATTATTCTGATTCCTCGGGCTACCTCAATTTTTCAATGCCTACTATGCCCGAAAATAACCCTAGTAGCCCTACTTCTTCAAGCCCCCACGTGTTAACAGATGAGCAAACCTGGTCAACCCATCGAAGTCCGGCCCACGATCCAAATTCTTCCACAAGTACTTCCTCCTCCCCTGATACCTCAACCCCTTACCAAAGCGACCTCCAGCCCCCATCCCATTTTATTGTATCTGATGATTCTTTCCCGACTTTTAATTTCCCCCATGCTTTCCGACCCCGTACAGTTAGTACACCTGCAGAAATGTATGCCCCACCCTCTTCTTCCGAGTCCACGTCACTCCCAACCGAAATTATTGTACGCCCTCGTTCAGCAAGTGACACACCTCCACCTGTAGTGCAATCCCGATTGCTGTTCCCACCTGTAGATAATCGTCCAACTCAAACTACCCGTTCAGGACGAGTCGTAAAGCCACCCGTACGTTTCTCCCAAGACGTACAATATTTTAAATAAGAAACTACATAAATAGTAATAGTAATAATGTGATAAAATAGTACTATCATCTGGTAATTTCTATAATAGCGGACGTTCAAGTACATTGGTTATTAGTACATATGTGTCAGATCAATTAGTCATGGTAAAAAGAAACGGAAAAGGAAATTATTGCAATCGTTGGGAAGTGATGGTGTGATTCCACTTCTTTTTACCATGCGATGTATCCCCGGACGCCTTACGCCCCGAGTAGCCCTTATTTTTCCTTACTTTTACAACTTGCTTCCTAAAAACAGGCCTCTTTATCCACCTTTCAACCGAAACAAATCTTTCGAATCCTAATTTAACCGTTTTAAGTGCTCAGTCAAATCTCGACCGAAACAAATCTCAGGTCGGGTGACACCAAGACCAAAGACAGGTCTTACCAGGATTCTAAGAAATTCCAACTAGACGCAAAATAGTATAAAAGGGCTAGTTCTCGGGAAATCCTAAAACAAATCCAGTATACCTTCAAACTTCAAACTCTAAAGTTATCCTGCAAAACCTACTTCCAAAATGGATCTCAGCAATCATCAGGATCCAACTTGTATGTGTATGTCGTGCGAAAGACGTCGCACTCTTGTAGCACCTGCCGGTGCAGCACCCGAACTCCGAACTCCGAGCACCCGAATTCCTCTGAACTCTCCGCTTACCGAGTGTCCTGCTATACTAATTCCAAATTGAAGGACCTCACAGCTTGTCGGGTGAGAGTCGATCATTTGGACGCCCGAGTCAGGGAGTTGGAAAAACTCGTAGCCAACCAACAAGTCCACCCACCAAACAACAGACAGCGCCCGTGCATGTTTTGTTTTGCCAGAAGGCATCTACACGGCAATTGCCCGTGGTTGATCCAATTTTAACAAAAACAAATACATTCCCTTCACGCCTAAAATTGGTTATTTTCCAATCCAGGGTTTGAGAAATTGAGGTTATTATTATTCACGTCGAAGTCAAAACCGCTTAATTTCTATTATTTTATTTTACCGCATTAATTTTTATTCATACCCCGTTGACGAGTTGAAAAGAGATTCGGAATTTGTCTTTCGGTTTGTCTTTTCCCTTGCTTGCCTGAGCAAGACATCCCACACAACTTTTATTGAAACCTCCCTCCGCAACCTGCTCCAATGCTCCCGATATTGCTTCGATAACACTCCTTACAACTCGATAGTTGTGAGAATCGACGGAACCCTTAGTTGCATTTCCGTAGCTAGCCCTTTCTTGTTCTTCCAACAATAATGTTCTGTCCTCCTTGCTCAGACGTGTCTCGCTGGATTTTTACAACATGTTTCACTATGGGACGCAGTCTTCTATCGAGGACGGGTTGCACTCCTTTAGCCAACATCTCGTTGGTAAGTGGCGATAATAACCAGCAATCCCCAAGAAGATTTGGATTCGGCACTGAAACACTGCGTTTCTTGTGCATAAGTATTGGGCGTTAAGAGGACTAATCATAAGCATAAGTCTCGGGCAAAAAGGAAAGTTCATTCACAGCCACACCCACGTGTTGTCTTCTCACAACTGGGGTGGATGGACGGGTAAAAGCGATTAAGTCGGGGTCGCCGAGAGCGAGTCGTCTCACATCTGGTTTAGAATCGTAATAATCGATTCATTCGTGAATCACTCTCACATCTTGTTGGGAAGAGATACCTTCTCACGTCGCTTCTCTTACTTACATCGCTTCTCTTACAGAGATACCTTCTCACATCGCTCTCCCTATTGAAGAGGTTCTGCGGTTCTTGCGCTTCGTCCCACGAGACTGGGGGTGCTCCACCAAAAGGATACCGATTACTATACCGGGTATCGGCCAGACCGTCCTGGCTGGTAGCGAAACACTCTAACTTATCGTTTTCATTCCATCCGTTAAAAATGGCAATCTACTCATACTTGGTGAAGATCCATAGGGTTCAGATAGTTCGTAGAATTCGTATGGTTCAGATAGTTCTCGCGCTTCCTCTTCGGCTCGGTAGCCACCCATACCTCCTTACATCAACACAGCAGAAAATCTCAAATCGCCAGATTTCTACCGAAAATCGCCATTATATTCCACCTTACAACTGGCCAGCTCCTGATGTTCTAATTTAGTAAGCGTTTCTTTCGTCAGAGTGTTTCCTTCAGCAACAGTTTCATCAATTTCGAACATGCCAGTTCCCACTCGTTACTACACATTAATACTTACAAAATAAGCGTATTTTCCTTCACACTATTGTCAACAGTTCCAACACTATTATTCTCGGAATTTCGGTATTTGAGTCCAGGTCCTCTATACTTTTCTCGCGCCTACTCTTGAACACCAATATAATTTTCCAGTTGCAGTAGCGTTCGAGGTTCCCTAAAATGTATTTTTCCAACAAATCCTGCAGTTTCTATTTTCTGCATTATTTTTCTTGAATCTTCGCGATCGCTATTCGTGGGTCTCCCTGAAAGACCATCGACGTTAGACTTTCCGCCCTTACCTTTACCTTGGGATTCATTATTTCCCCTTCCCTTCTCGCAATTTTTTTTCCTCTTTTCCTAAAGCGAAGTTTTTGCCCTCCCACTAGCTTGTGGATGTGACCTCTCTGAATGATTTCGTTGCCACATCATAGACGATAACATAGACGTCGCTTTGGACATAAATGATAAATGTCTCGCATTGTGAGGAGTTAAAACTCCCATTTGGAGGAAAACTTGTCCCAACAGATTTTCTTTATTTCTACTCCGCTTAATTTTTATTATTTTTGTTTTGCATTTCCAAGTCGGGCATGAAAGAGTATTGCTCAAGTTGTAGATTGCATCGTTCCATTCCTCATGTATTCCTATTAAGTGGTATTAATATAGTTCCAGTCCTGAGACGTAGTACAGGGTAACTGTCTAAAAAACCTCGAAGCTTCTCGGAAGCTTCCATCCAACTGCTGTTGAACAGCAGTTTAGTGGAAAGAGCATTAGCATTGGCAAGTAGCTCTATCGTACTTGCTAGTGCTAATGCTACTAGCTGCTTCCTCCAGACGTAATACGGGGACAAGAATTGAGTTTCGTTCGACCAAAGCTGCTTCGAATTTTCTTTGGTATAAGAACATAAGGGTAATCACTATAGTATACTTAATATTCGTAATTGCGTGAACAAAACGTCGGGAATCAAAAGGTATTAGAACCGTTAAGACAGATAGCTGAAGGTATGGTAAAAATAGCGGAGCTATCTAAAATTATTAGGTTAAGTGATCGGTACTGGTACCCCGTTAACACCGTAACGAACCCGTTCATTGCCCCGGTCAAGTTGATTGGGAAGAGATCCCCTCTTCCTTTTTCCTTTTGGTTTCGTTCCCGCAGTTATACTGGAGCACGTAACTGGTCTTCCCAGTGGGGATACAGTCACGGTTATTGGAAGTTGCGAATACGTGTCCCCTTATATATGAGCCGATTTTTGCAATCAGATTATGAGAACCCTTTTCCGTTATCCCCCCTAATTCAATGAGTAACTAACATCCCCCACTCCGAAGTGTTGACTATGGCACCGTGTCATAGGCTGTTGTCATATTATTGCCAAGTAATGCTCGGTGACTGTGTTCTTAGTTAGTTTGAATAAGCCAGAAGCTCAGACCCTGCTTCTTTAAGGCCCAAAAACTATAAAAGTAAACCCGATTTTGTTCCAAATCCCTTTGCTCCTGTCGTCCCCAAGGGAATATCGATGGCGGGGTTCGAACAACGCGATTGTTCGAATCTCCTTGACGCCAATTTTGTTGGAGTCACATTCTCTTTTTCACGTTTTCCATCGACTTCGAGTTCGTTTTCCATTTCCGAAGTCTCCCCATCCTCAGCAGTTCAATGATTTGGTAGATGCTGACTGAGCGAGAAATGAGATCAGAATGCTGAGTTCAGAAATCTCATCACCCCCCTGAGCTCATAAATGGAAGCTTGTTCCTTTCAGTTACCCCTTTTCAACCCACTCAAGATCAACTACCCATAAAGTGATTGTGGGATAACTGAGTGCGGGTTGTATCCTGGTATTAGTTGTATTTTGGTAATAGTTGTATCCTGGATCCGACCAATGTGTTGCTGAGATCACATCCGGTCAGTTGTTGTTGCTGGTATTGCTGTTGTCATTGGTACTGTTGTTGTTGACATTGCTGTCGGTCGGTAATTGATATTGGTATAAGTACTGATATCGGGTAGGTGTTAGCAACTGGTAAAGTAATAAGGTGTTAGCAACTGGTAAAGTAATAAGGTGTTAGTAATTGGTAAGGGTTTCTGTAACAGGTATTAGGTAAAGGTATTTGGTAAAAAGTATACTAAGAGTTCGGGTAGCCATTTACCCAATAATTTCAATAAACAGATAGGAATCCCTTTTGCTTCCAGAGGTTTTTGTGCAGCGGTTTCACAAGAACTGTACGGTTTTGTTGTGCCGTAAGAGGGAACTGGGCTAGCTTCTCTTTCTGTCTTTTGATGGTTCTCTCTATCGTTTGGAGAGCCGCTTTTGTTGTTGTTCCATAACTTTATTCAATTCCACTTTTATGAAGGCCTTCTGTTGGTTAGCTTTTTATAGTCTTCGGAAGTCTCAAAAAGATCCAACACGTTTTCCACGCTCCCCCTTGGATATTCCTTTGCCCCATTTGATTTCTTCCTTATCCAATTTTTTGGAAGGAACTCTGGACCTTCTTTGGCCCTACGCCTTCGTCCCTGACGGACGGGAATAACCTCACGACTGAGGCCTGACCCTACTTTGATCACTTGCTCAGAGGTGGGAAAATTGTGCGAAGACTTCTTAAAAGACGAAAATTGCCTCGCGTTTAAGGTCTATGTTTTATTTACTGCCCCCTTAGTGTCGAGAACTCGTCATCCGCAGCCAGCCCTAGTTCTTATCCGAGATATACTCGTCCCAGCGAACTTATCATGAACCCGTCTGTAAACTTATCACTACCCATCAATAGATTTATTACCCATCAGTAAGATTATATACGTATATTTTTAATAAGTTTACAGGTCGGTTCTATATAATCTTAAGGTTTGTGTCCTAAAGGTTAGTAGGAATGGCTTTACGACGAACCCCGTAGTCCGCGATATGGGACTATACCTGTTGGTTTTTAAAATGACTCGTCCTGTTCGCCAGTTTCTCTCAATACTCTATATGCTCTTCTCGTATTATGTTCTCCCATATGAAATTTAAAAACTTGACCCCTACAACGCTCCCACGTGACCTTGATACTTGGACCTAATTAGTACCTTGCGTGGTGGAATAGAAGCAGTAGGAAGAAGACTATCGGACCAGTTATCCTGTGGATAGGATCAGACCTCTCGGCAACGCATTCTCATGCCCAAGAATTACAAGCCTGTTCACCTATTCTCCCCAATACTCTTTATTATGTACTTCCATATGAAGTACCTCAATTTCCTCTACCCCCCCCCCTTAAGCATAAAGGATAACCCCTTTTTTGAAAACCTGACCCTTCCAACCCCACACCTATCTGAACCCCCCACCTTACAAACCAGTTCCCTCAAAACCCAAAAAGTTGCACATTGCTCATCTTTCCTCCAAAATCTAGGACCGATTGCACTTTGGATATGCATCTGTCTCGTAATGGTTGGAACGGTCCACCCGGAATTGGAATCACACCGTATTACCTTGGGAAGTTCTTTAAATACGAAGACCAACTAACCCTCACCAACTCGAAATGGACCATCGTGACGGATATAGACCTAACGCCATATGACATCATTATGGAAAATTTGGCTCAATATCTACGAAACTTTCGCCCCATAGACACCCCCATTGAGACCGAAACCACCGAATTCCAAAACTCCTTGGTCCTAGTTAACCTTACCATCAATCGAGAAAATCGCCTATTCACTAAAGACTTCAACGAAATGAAAAACAAACTTGAAAATATCCGACGTATAATAACCATCAACGATAGGACCAAACGTTTTGTACTCGTCCCTGGTGGTAGTAAAATACTACACTTCCTCTTCGGTACCGCAGGCGACGAAGATATTGATCAAATTAATAACCGAATCGACAACATGTCTAAACAATCCAGCAGCATTGCTCATGTCCAGGAGCTACAAGCCTCGTTGATCCAAACCACCCACGACGAGATCTTACGCGATCATGGAACCCTCCGTCAGAAAGAACACTTTCTTACACAGACCTGCTGCAAAACTATGAGCTTCTTAACTACAAACGTGCTTAAATTACTATTCTACGATGACGAGATGGAGGGCGCCAAAGTAACCGATAAAAGGGAAGGAAAATGTCTTCAACAGGATAAAGTCAATGCTTTAATATGTATGAAAGGATTTAATTAGTATTTTACAGTTGTTAAGAAACTTTTTTCATATAGTGCTCGTAAGGACCATTTCCCGAAGTTGAAAACTTCAGAAATAGTGGTGGCTATCGGAAACAAGTGCCGCAACATGAAGAAAGCATTCAAGAAAAAATCCTGATTTCGTATTTCTGAATCTATTAATCTGCAGTTATTCCATTTCATAATTCCTTTTGTGACGCGGTTCATTTTTATATAGGCCAAAACCAAGCCTTCCATAAATGCTTCAAACACACATGTACGCTATTATTTAGTTTATCTATTAATCTGCAATTAATAAAGTTTATAATAAAGATAAAAATTGATATTTATGATCAGGATTGAAAAGTTAATATATTATTAATAAATTGCTCTTGCTGTATAATCTACGGTTTATAACCATTTACCGGCGGTTACACAGTAGGTAACTCTCAGTTCATCCCTGGTAAACCTTCAAAGAAAGGATAAAAACCGGGAGTATACCGTCAGTATATACAGCTGTATAACCTACGGTTTATAACCATTTACCGGCGGTTACACGGTAGGTAACTCTCAGTTTATCCCTGGTAAACCTTCAAAGAAAGGATAAAAACCGGGAGTATACCGTCAGTATACATTGTGAAAGCAAGAAGTTAACACCAGGTTTCGACTGAGTGTAAACCGGCGGTTAACAGAAGTCCCAAATTACTGGCGGTTAACATTCAGTTAAGCTGCTGTTAACAGTTTCATGTGCCTGTATTCCGGCGGTTAATGGGTGGTATACAGCTGGTCGAACCGCTTAGATTTTTGTACGGGGACACACCCCTCCTGTAGTTCAATCCCAACGATTATTATTCCCACCTGCAGATAACCGTCCAACTCAAATTACCCGTTCAGGAAGAGTCGTAAAGCCTCCCGTACGTTTCTCCCAAGACGGACAATATTTCAAATAACTAAATGTATAGATAGTACTAATAGTAACGATGACCAGGTCAAGTCTTTAAAAAAACACCCTCCGTGGGTCTGGAATCACTTTAGCTAAACTTCTGGTAGTATAAAAGAGTGCAAGGAGCAGAATTAGAACACGGATAATTTAAAACTTAATGACAACATTATAGGAAGAGCTAATTGAACTAATATTAATCACATGTATATATGCAGTGTTAATTGAATACTAAGATGTAACTAACCTAATAGGACAAGACAAGAATAGCCTCGTGCCAAGATTACAGTATCTCGTGCGCCTCCTTGCCTAGTCCTGAACAGCCTTACGCTATATCGAAGAACCCAAATTTAACTTAAAGCTTAGCCTAATAAATCTAGCTGTCAGTCTGCGGTCTGGGAGCCTACCCGAACGAGGAACTAAGCGATACCCATACGAGGACAGAGGCCGATTTAGCTCGTCTTCGAATGGCGAGCAGGCCTGTAAGTACTGGTGGCCAACTCGCGACGCACCCCAGTCTGAAGCCCATTCGTACTCCACTCTTAACCCACTCTGAGCCTAGTCTAAGCCTACTCCAACGTTCAGCTCAAGCCCAGCAAACTCTGCTACCGACATCCCGAGTCACATATTGAGACAAGTCATTCGTGACCTTTAGAAACCCCTCGTGAGTTACAACTCGTGCCTTCCAAGTTACTCTCCTCAGCATCGCCAGTCCGAGCCCCAGAAGAAGCCGCTTCCGCTGCTCCTGAGATCACACCAACCGCCCGAAGCCCAGCCGCCGTACACCCGACCCACCTTCGTCCGCCGTTCAGCCCGAGCTACCCAAGTGAACCGTTAACCTATACTGTACCAACCTGTACCGGTTCAGCTAATAGTCAGAGCTTTAAATACAGTTACTAAATCCCATTTAAACTGACTATCACAGAACCATTACTATCAGTTCTTTTCGCTACTCCGTTTTACTTGCTTTGGTTGGTGACTGTGTTAAAGTAATAATACATGCCATGTCTGGAGCATAAAACGGTACACAGGTAGTAGAGATGACGGTTGGAAATGTCTTCGTACAAGTTTCAAAATCGACTGTATTTGTCCTGCCTTGGACCTGACCTTTTATACCCTTATAGCTGGACATCTGTTTCAATTCTCGTTTCGCACCCCTAAGGTTCCTTTTAGTTCCTCCCACTCGGTTTCTAACAGGCACACTCCCAGTCGCTTGGTCTTCTCGGGGACACCGAAGGCCTTTCACAATTCTCTTTCTCACCTCTCAATTCCTAATGTGTATCCTAATGGCTCACGCTCCAATCAACTTGACCGGAGTTTTTTTGTTACTGGAACACATGACTGGCCTTTCCATTGAGAAATCATGTCACAATTATTGGAGTTGCAAATACGCGAAACCCCACGGTCCTGGACGTCTCTTTTCGGATGTTTCTAAATGCCATCTCCTCGATGGAATAGAACGGAGTATAGCGGTTGAACTGTGTAGGGAGCAATATCTTGTTCTGCTTATGTAGCCGAACAACAGGGAATAACGGTTACTACTGCAAACACTACTATACATTATTATGGGGAATAGACGCCTCCCACCTTAGAAATGGCCAAGTCAGGTGAAAACAGAAAATCATGATTACTATCAATATCAATTATTACACCTACGTAAAAAAATCATGATCCAGACCCACCAGTAGATTTGTTGATAACTTTAAAATAATTACAAGGTTTTCGCGATAGAAAAGGAACGCTAGGAGTAGCTTTACGACATCCCGGGTATCCATTTTTCACCCCCAACCCCATGTTCTATGTTATGTATTAAACGTTCCTCCAAAGTTTTTGTTGTAAACAATTATGCCCCCGGAATGCTCCCTTACGCCCGTATACCCCCTATATTGTACAACACCATTCCCGGTCGATACACCAATTCGTCCGTATATCCGTGTACCTAGTACACCAAGTATATTTCCCTGTAACCCTTCGTTTCCCGGTCGATGCGCCAATTGCCCTAAGCGTACACAGGTATCTTACATTTTTGGGTTTTCTCTTTCCACGGTCTATACCCCTCATGACACTTGACCACCACTATTGAGACACTGCTTCTTTCCGGGCTGAACTCCAGGAAGTTTGCCGTCAAACATGATTGCGAGACCTTGTTTCAACCTTTCCTTTTCCCAAACCCCTTTTGACCGACGCAAAGCAGTGGACATCGAGTTAGTTATATCTACAATCGGCCAACCTCCCTAACCTTTCCCAACCCCCTTTTGACCGACGCAAAGCAGTGGACATCGAACTAGTTTCGTTATTTTTGGAGATTTCTTCACCCCATTTCGGATTCCAACCTTCTAAAACACTCTTACACCGCTCTTTACGATAGAAATATTCTTCACATCGCATTCATCTCTGAAACGAGACCCCCAAAAACCCCTTGTACGCCTGGGAAGTAACCTTGTGTGTGACAAGGTTGCACCGCCACAAAATGATCCACTTCCAAGGGAACCAAACCTTTCGATATTTATTCCGAGGGATGAAATAATAGAATTGCCCTTTTACCCAACCCTAAACTCCTAGGACCGTTCATGTTAATGGTATGCTCCAGCCTAGCCTTATTGGTTGCAACCCACTCGGAAATGGAACCATACCAAATAGCACTAGGAAGTGTTTTTAAATACGAAGACCAGCTAGTCATTACTAATTCAAAATGGAATATCGTTGCTGATGTTGATCTGACACCATGCGACACCACCATGAAACACCTAGCAGAGTATCTCGAAAACTTTCGCCCGATCCACGCTGTTAAAACTTAAACTTTGGAATTTCAAAACTTCCTAGTCCTGATTAATATTACCATTAAACAGGAAAATCGTCTATTCGCGAAAGACTTCAAAGAGATGCAAACAAAGCTCAAAAATATCCGTCGGTTACAACCATCAACGACAGAATCAACCGTTTCGTACTTATTCCTGGAGGCAACAAATTGCTACACTTTCTTTTCGGTACCGCAGGTGACGAAGATATTGAAAAAAATAATAGTCAAATAGAAAACCTGTCCAAACAGACCGGTAGCATAGCTCACGTCCAAGAGTTACAAGCTTCTTTAATTCAAACCACTCATGATTTAGTATTACGAGACCGAGGTATCCTCCGTAATCTAACGCAAGCGACTTCTCTCATTGTTCAGACCCTAGACAATATTCGTAGCAACCTCCAATTCCATCATAGAAATTCTGATAAAATACTACTAGAACTATTACAAATTACTTCGGCCACTGCGGAAATCCAAACAAACCTGCGTTTTACAAACAATTTATTGCAGTACCTAAACGATGACCTTACCCTCATCTCAATTGGACGACTTCCAAAACATCCCCTGCCTCCTAACAAACTTATCCCTGTATTTCGCCAAATCGAAGAACAATTACCGACCGTTTGGACAATTATGACAAATTCGAAAATGAAGAACTTTTGGGAATTATACTCCTCCGCTAACGTCAAAACGGCATCCCTCAATCATGGATTACGTCTTTTTAAGAGATCCTAACCTCCCCCCCCCCCCACAAAATGACTTCGAGCTATATCATTTTTCGCCCTTCCCTACACCGATTCCCGACACCAACACACATGCGTTAGCTCCAATAGACCCCCTCTACCTTGTCGTGTCCAAAGATCGGAAAAACTTCATTGAACTTCACCCGGATGATTAAAAGGGTTGCATTCAGTTGGATAAACGATGGTGTTTAACGAAAACCCCATAATCCGTCATAACACAGCGGTCTCCTGTCCAATTTCCCTTTTTCTGGATAACAAAAAAACGAATTAATGACGAGTGTGATATCCAAATTATTCGTCGGAGTCGAATTTCTTTACTCCCGGTAGGAGAGGGTAAGTAGTTGTACTCCTCACCCACCACCACCAAAATTTCACTACCACAGCCTCTCCTTCTGCCAAAAAGAACCTACTAAACCACAAACACTTTCTTACACTAACAATACCATTCTGGTTAATTAGCATTCATCCCAGAGATCCTCAGATCCAACCACGACCACAAGCTAGCTGGTCATCCTTGTATCTTCAAAACGTTATCAGCGACTGAACCATTACGTGGAAAGAATTTTCTCCGGAGATGTCTCAATACAAAATGGTAGAACAGAGGGAAGTAGAAATCCCCAAAGTCGAACACCGTAACCAAAATATTCCCAAACTTCTCATTAGTCCGAAAGACCCTAAGCAAGAGTTCGAAACCTCCTGACAAAATTGGACCATTTTTTTAATCCATCGCTGTACTCACTCTCCACCTTACTACAACCCTCTTGCCAACCTCCCGGCCTTTGAATACTCCAAATTTCCAAAACGCTTCCTCCTCAATGTCAAGTCCAGGAATCTTCTGTTTATCTCCACCTTTCTAGGTCAGGGTTGAAACCAATAAGCCCCACTTCTCGCAGCTCCCACGTATTGGCGGATGAACAAACTTCGTCCACTCGTCGAAGCTCGACACCTTATCCAAGTTCGTCCACAAGTCCCTCTTCTTCGCCTACCAATTCTACCCCCAGCCTAAGCGAGACCCAACCTCCTTTTAAATTCGCTGTTTCAGAAGACCACTCCCGACTTTTAACTTCCCTCATGTTTATCGACCCCACGCCGTTAGTATACCAGCGGAAATCTATCTAGACCTATCCTCTTCTCCTGAACCTTATGTAACTGACACCAGAAGTCGCCGTACGACCCGGTTCAGAAAGTGATGAACTACCACGTGTTATCCACCCTCAACGATGGATGTTCCCTCCCGTTGACACGCGTTGATACACATGGAACGGGATAAACCATTGCTTCTCGATCTTTTCTTGTTCGGATGTGCGTTCATGTTAAAGTTGGAGTCGTAAGTATTATAGGTTAAGGGATCGGATAAATGGATGTTTTTTTTCTGCAAGTGGGATATGAGAATGACGTCATGGGCGCCGTACTAATCATCGGGCAAAGCCAGGTGATAAATGTGACACAAAAAGGCGCGCTGACGAAGGTCCTCGGCTCACTTGTTACCACCTCGGGACCAGTTTCCTTCTGCAATGAGAAAGGTAATGGGCTAATTAAGACCCTTCACATCTGTGATTGAGAGGGGTAAGATATATTAACGATTTACTGTAAATGAAAAAGAAAGATTAACATGCGGCATATTGTTTAAGAATATTAGGGTCGGAATTGTTATAGTGATGTTCAATCTTACGCAGATACAAGCGTGAGAGCTCCAAGGGTTGCGTAGGCATTCTCCTTTCCAGATGTCTGCAAACGATCTATCAGCCGACACACTGCCGTTTCCTCCTTGAGCCGTTCGATGTATTCATTGAATTGGGTATCGCATTCCTTAAGCAGTATTCATCCATGCACTCCAACGTCGTTAACATGCAGCCACGGCGGCGGTACACTTGACCATTGGGTGCAGCACTGGCTACCTCAGCCGGATCTAGCGCTCTGTCCCTTCACTGACATGTTCGCCAAGCTCCAAATCACTTCTCGAGACTAAGACCTCTAAAATAAAACCTAAACAAACGCGTTTCTAACCCTAAACCAAACTTTTGACATTAATTAAAAGAGATTGAACATGTACTTTGCCCAGTGCTCAGGCTTCATGGCATCGGAAAGCTTGGTTTTCTTGTAAAAAATGGAGGCAACCATGGCTAATTTCAATTTGAGGTCCCAAACTGTTGTCTTCAGCTGCACTCCATAGCTCAATGATCATTTCAACCTGCTCACATCGATCCGTGCCCTTTTTGTCGAGGGCTGACAATACTTGGTTCAACGTCTGGACCACCACGCCCACAGTGACTTCAGCGTCCCTAGCGAACATTTTTGGTCTCTGTGAATAAACAAAGCATAAAAAAAAAACTCAAGTAATATCAGTCAGAAAAGAATGTACAGCAAGCACGGGCACTCCTCGCTGCAGTTTCTAGTTCACCCCCCCCTGAGCTTCCCTTTCATCTTTTCTTCTTCTTCAAGGCGCAATTTCTTCTGCGCATTTTCTTCTGGAGTGGACTTAACCAAATTAGTTTTCTATTTGAAAATTAACAGAAAGGAATAAAAACGTACTTCTTCGAGAATGTCTCGCGCAACGAAGTATATTCGGATTCCTCTCCTCAAGACGAAGTACTAATCTCTGTATTAGCACCTCACGGTCCACCTTCCCAAGAAAGTTTCCATTTCTACCAAACAACGCAGAAAGAAACGAGTAGATCCGCCCTCTTCTTTTTGGATAACCGTCAAGGCTTTTGTTGTAAGCTTTTGTCAAATTCAAGAAGCCTGTCAGCCAAAAGAATTTTTAAGTGTTTGAACAGTAACTCAAAACTTACGGATAAGCATATTACTAAGATCTTTGATCTTTTTTATTAACCAAAGTTAGCATCTGCTCATTGCTAGCTCTTTGATCTTCTTATAATCCATAATTTGCTTAATGAAATCCTGCACCTCGGAGTACCGTTTCTTTTGATGAGTTGTGAGTGCACAAGCTTCAAGTTCAACTATTTCATAGCTAAACTATGACTACTACACGTGACTCACTTTCGCTTTCCGTATCCGAAGCTGCAAAAATATAAAACGTAAACGACTCATGTTTGGATAATTTCAAGTCAACTACATACGATAGGCAATAAAAAATCAGAACAAACAAGAAGCCAAAATGCTCGTAACGGGAACACATGGCAGGTTTGGCACATTCGAAATTTAAGATATTAAAAAGCCTAATTTACCAGCACGCAACAATGCTATTTGTTGACATTGTTGATAAAAATGGCCTACCTGAATAAAAATAAGTAACAATT
This sequence comes from Lepidurus apus apus, assembly GCA_022832285.1. Classification (NCBI taxonomy): domain Eukaryota; kingdom Metazoa; phylum Arthropoda; class Branchiopoda; order Notostraca; family Triopsidae; genus Lepidurus; species Lepidurus apus. The sequence continues at coordinate 16,094 of JAGJRO010000436.1, read as the reverse complement.
TCAATAGCTTTAATATAGTAGTAGAGAAAAGTTGTTGTAAAAGCTAATTTATCACCAGCTCAAACTTTGCCACAGGATTGGCTATCACGACCCTTTCTGTTTACATCTAAAAGCACCCACCTCTTCAGCCATGTTAGGATGGTCGCCCAGCGATCCGCAGCAAACCATACAAGCCTTATTTCGCCCCAGGCAGGGCATTTTAGGTTACACTACGTTTAGGATAGCTTAAGTTAGATTTAGGTTGGTTGGGTTAGGTTAAGTTAGGTTAGGACGCTTATGCGTTTCCTGCTTTTAGACACCTCCTGCAACATGGCTGAACCCGCTTATGCGGTTTGCTGCTTTTAAGACACCTCCTACTACATGCACGAACCCGCTTTTATGCGAGTTGCTGCTTTTAGATGTTAACAGAAAGGGTCATGCTAGCTTAACGTCTTTGCCACAGCGTAAAAATGCCATTTGCAAGCAGTGTTGCCAAGTTTTTTTCAAAATGCTCGCCAAATTTACATTTCAAGTCGCCAATATCTCGCCAAAAATAACTGATTACGAGTCGCCAAAGTCGCCGTTAATCCACTTAAATAAATATCATGTATTTAAAATTTAGAATTTACCATTTATAAGATTTACGTTATACACATGTATTCGATAGTCGGAAATATCGGTGAACTTGCCCGTCACGACGACCACGGCAGTTCACACAATACACAAAATCATTAGGTCGTTTAGCTGATTATTTGATTGATGATCTATCAATGGGACTCGGCTGACTCCTAAACTTTGTTTGGAAATTTCTCCCTATAGCACTATCCTTTAAATACCCAATTTGAGGTGATTTGATTGCTGTAACGGAATGCAATGCGACTTCGCCTCCAGCGTTTTAATTGAACTCAGTGGTGAAACTCAGTGTAAGGGAGTAAAGACTAACCTCTTAAGAACTTTCTTTGACTCCCCCGGATATTACATCGACTTGGAAAAGAGGATGTAAACGATGCGGTAAGAAGAAGTAGCGAAGGGGATACTCTTTCCCTTGAAACAAAAAATCTTTATTATATGTAAGGGAGTAAAGAAATCGCCAAACAAATCGCCAATCGCCAAGTGCCTTCAAATGCCCGCCAAACCATGTTCCCAAGTCGCCAAAGTTGGCGAGAAATCACCGTTGTTGGCAACACTGTTTGCAAGAACAGGAGCGCCTCGTAGTAAAAACATGCGAAACAATAATGGCGGTTTCCTTCAAATAACGGCAACTAAATGCATTTCGAGATCAAGTTTTGCTATCATAGTGTTAACAGGCACGAAATTTTTAACGTTTTAGCGCAATTAAATGGAGTTTGTATTAAAAATGATAATGGGTGGGACGTCTATCGTAATACTTCTACACGACACTATACTTCGTTCACCGTGATCACCAAAACCGACTAATCAACTACTTTCGCTTCGCTCGCTCTGTTGTACAGTAATTTTTTTTAAAAAACGACCCCAACAAACCGTGCTGTCCTAATGGCCCGCAACTGTGCGTCTGGAAACAGTGCTACGAAGTGCGAATAGCCGTCCGTAGTGATGTTCCCAGACGCACAGTTGCGGGCCATTAGGTGCGCTTTGTTGCAGTGTTCTGGATCTTTTTAAAAAGATTAGATCAGATCAGATCAGATCAATCGGCCATTTTTTATCTGATCGGCGTTGACCCTAAATTGGCAGTGATCTGATCGATTTTTTCGGGAAATTTACCGATCCCGACCGATCCAAAATCACGCCTCTAGTGGCCATCGTCGAAATTTTTTCTATTCTGTTTACTTAAAATGATCTGACCTTTGACCTGATCTGATCGATTTGGATATTTTTGATCGGATCTAAATTTTCTGAAGTTATGCAACTTTTGATCTGATCGGGTTGACAGAAGTTCACGACGATCGGAAACGATCTAAGATCACACAAAAAGCATCGATCCAGAACACTGCTTTGTTGGGGTCGTTTTTTTTTAAAAGTACTGTACAATGACTGCCTTTCCCTCTAGATTCTTCAACCTCTCTCTTACAGTTCAACTTTCTGACTGCCTATTCGCAACTTCTAAACCTTCAACGAAAAGGGGAAACAACAACTGAACTCTGAACAGAAATGTGCTCATTCAAACGTGCACATAACAATAGCTGTTGTCTTGTGCATTTCTCTCGCTGGCTTAANTCTGGGGAGGAAATCAAAGCATTGTTACGACTAACCCATCAAGGGCGAAGGGCCACCATATTGAAAGAGCCGCCCAAATTGATTGAGGACGTCAACGCTACATGCCCATACCTCAAGTCAGGGCCGTACCCAGAATTTTGATTCGGGGGGTTTTGGGGGTAGTATGTGGATATCGTTATGGAGAAAAAACATTTCGGGGGGGGTTTAACCCCCGACCCCCCCCTGGGTACGGGCCTGGCAGAACATGTCCGTGGCGCTCTGCTTTTGCCGGAGTACCTGAAAGCTGATGATAATTTTGATAAGTGTAATTTTGATGTTTTTTGTTTGGGTAATCTTTTCAAGTTGGTCATGGACACTGCGTCAAGGGCTGTCCTACATGTACTGCCGTTGCTACTCTTTCGTAAAGCCAAGACGAGCAAGTTTTTTTATGCACGAGAGGTATTAATAGTTTTACTTTTGCTATTAAAGAAACTAACTAAACTTGTATGCACTTAGGAGGATGCAAACTTGATGACAATTGTCAAGGAAAAGCCCGTAAGGTCCACACCGTACATTGTGTCCATTGGGCAATCGCTAACAGTGGTGGCAGATGGACGGCTCTTTCTCGCTGCATCTAATCCTACCGAAGCTGTTGCATGTTTGATGGCTACCTACTATGTTTACAACATAGCGTACGCCAAGGAAGTTGGAGCAGTGTTTCAATTCCTGCAAGTCAGATGCCTCAACATGAAAGACGCATACTCGAAAAGTGGACTTGTTAAGCTGCTCCTGCGGCAGATGGAGGAAGATGCTCCGTGAGTAGTATAGGTACCGCCATTACTGCGACTCCGATTACTGCGCCTCCAATAGGAAGCCTCCATTTCTCCCAACTTGTCCCCTTTTACTCCTACACCAATGGTAAGCCACCATTTCTCCCAACCCCGCCCCTCTCCCAACCCCCCTCTCCCCCTCTTCAACCCATCACCCTCAGGATAGACATTAAAGTTAAAGACCCTTTTTCAGAATAGACATTTAAGTTAAAGGCACTTTTCCAAAATAGACATTTAAGTTAAAGACACTTTTTCAGGATAGACATTTAAGTTAAAGACACTTTTTCAAGAATAGACATTTAAGTTAAAGACACTTTTTCAGGATAGAATTACAAAGACATCCTTTCACCTCTCCAGCATTTCTCCACCTCTCCATTACTACCGCACCAAAGGATTGTCTCTAAACCCGAACCCCCACTCTCTGAAGCCTCACCCACCCCGCCGCATCATTCTTGTCCCTTCACTCTAAGGTTTCGGAGATTCCGTGCAACAACTCTCGCACAATCCTCCAACACGGCTCGATATAACAGTGTGCAAGTACTCTAATCATGTCTAAAGACTTGGCAGTGATCTATTTAAGATTAATTGACAATATACCAGTGGAATTAAAAACTTGTTTCCTTACTCCCAATTTATCACAAGACAGTTTTTATTATCAACATTTCGTGTGGGGAAACAACAACAATGATCAAGACTGGCCTTTTGATACGGTGGATGTTTTTTTCAATCATTTAGCTTCTTCAACCCTGAAATATCGGGTTTTAACATGGGGCGATCCATCATATAAAATTCTCTCGAGTGTACTTCAACGACCTATTGAGAACCTGATGGGTTACGACTGCCCTGCGGCTCATGAAATTTTTGTTCCTTTTGAACCTCCCTATTGTCCAAAACATCAAACAGCCCCGGCTCTTTGTACACTGTTCCAAACCTACAAATTCGCTTATTGGCTAACCCGGGATGTAGAACGAATCAATGCAAATACAAACTGTTAAAATAATTTTGAGAATATTATTTCAAAATATATGTGTGCAGTTTACATTACAAATAATACGCATTTTACAAATCAATTAAAAAAAAGTTGAAAACGTTAGTTGTCAATCCAACTCGACAGGGCAACTTCACCTTGAGAAAAGAGTAAGCATATACATATTATTAATTGTCAACATAAATGTACACACACGCATACCTGATCTTTAATCGCCATAGTATCCAGGACGTGCGCGACAATCACGTTTGAAACTCAGCTCTGGCAAACCCGTCTCAACAAACGTGTCGGCGTTTAAATAATAGTGATAATAATACCCAACTTCAGAGGGTACGAATCGGATTGCCCAACATCGATTGTAACATCTCAATAGAAATAATCGATGTTTTCAGTCGGTACATGTAACATGTACAAACTTTCGATCGTCCCCCACGTGCACGTAAAAATTAACATAACTACCAGGTCGGTATTTAAAATCTCTCACGCTACTAATTTTTGTGATAAATCCAGTTATAGAATTCATTTTAAAAACAAGTTTAAACTGAATGTCTTATAGTAGGCCGAAAGCTAAAAGCTGACTGCTGATTTCCAAAAACTCGACATTCTTTATTTATACATTTTCAACCCTATGTTAAGAAAATTCACCAAAAATGTAACATCATCATCATCATTTCCAAAGGCTCGACATTCTTTATTTATAAATTTTCAACCCTATGTTAAGAAAATTCGTCGAAAATGTAACATCATCATCATTATTTCCAAAGACTCGACATTCTTTATTTATAAATTTTCAACCCTATGTTAAGAAAATTCACCGAAAATGTAACATCATCATCAAAGGCTTCCAACCTTGACGAGACTTCAACCATGACGAGACTTCAACCTTAAACCTTTCTGAATCATGATTCCCGAATCCTCCTGGTATTCTCGAATACTCTATAACAGCCTAAGTTTGTAATAAAGATAGTAATCAATGTGTGTTACAAACAATGTTTGATGGTGAGTAATCTTGCTAAACATGCAATGTCAGGTTTTTTTTTTTTTTTTTTTTTTTTTAACCAGTTTAGGCCGAAGCCTGTTACTGGGTCTCCAATTTACAAGGGGGTATAAGAAAAGGGAAGGAGGAGAAGAGGGTGGTTGTACCACCGTTTAACAATGGAGGGTAGGGTGGTAAAGGTCAGGAGGTAAGGGGGGGTAGGGGGAGAAACTAATAAATTATACTGTGTGCAGTTTACATTTTTGCGATTTCTTTCATTTTTTTGCCAAACTTGGCGAGGGCTGGGAAGCACTTGGGGTTACATAAGACATTTTTGGAATTAAACAGGATCTTTAGTTTGCTGAGTTTTCTCAAAAGCTTCGCTCTTTCATGATTGAGTCTCCTGCAGTGCAATAGTAGATGTGGGACATCTTGTTTTACCTGTGCTTGGCAAGTGCAGGTATCGTCTTCTATTTTCTTGATTTGTTTTAAGTAAGAGCGGCAAGGGAAGTGGGTTGTGCGCAATTGGATTATCATGGATAATATGTGCCTAGGTAGTTTAGAATCAATGATTGATTTTTTGTCTGGACTTGCTTTTAATTCTTTGGTGGCGTAGTTGTAGTTGTTCCATTCTTGGCACCAGGTACTTAGCAAGAATTTCGAGATCCAATTGCGCGCGACTTTCAGTGATTCCGGAGGGGATGGCCAAACGTTAGAGGTCAGAGTTCTTGCTATTTCGGTGCATGAGGTATAATTTGTATGTTTGGCAGGTTCAGGTATTTTAGGCCATCCATTCCAGTTTCTTGTGGCATATGGTTGAGAAGAGTTTTTTTAAAGACAAGATCCAATGGTGGGAGTCCTGTTTCAACTTCAATTGCTGCAGAGGGCGTTGTTTTTAGTGCGCCGGATATAGTTAACAAGCCTTTGCGATAAAGTTGTTGGAGGGGTTTGCGTTTGGCTTTCGATATATTGCACCATGCTGGGTAACCATATACAAATTTAGTTATAATTGTGGCTTGAAATAGATTCTTTAATTGTTTGGAAGATATTGACTTGCACCATTTGGCGATTTTTATCATACGTAGTAACGAGCTATTGCATTGACTAGCAATATGCGATACGTGAGCGGACCAGTTCAATCGGTAGTCAAGGTAGAGGCCCAGATATTTTGTCGTGGTTTTTGGCACGATGGTGGTTTGGCCCCAAGTCAGTGCTGCTTCTTCAGTTTTCCGTTTACGATGGAAGTGAACAAGTTCAGTTTTTTCTTTTGCGAATCGAAGATTTAGTCTGATGCCCCATTTTTCTAGTGCTGTGATGTTGTTTGCTAGAAGTTTGACGTTTTGGTCACTCGATTTGCTAGACGTGTATAAAATTAAGTCGTCCGCAAAGGCCTGTATCTCGATCTTCTTCCGTTTGATAGTCGCGAAGCAGCCATTAATATAAATCAAGAAGAGGAGGGGAGAGAGCGGGGAGCCTTGAGGAACACCATTTGGAACTTGGTACATCAAGCTTCGTGCTTCATCGTGGACGGTATATGCAGTGCGATTTCCTAGGCAACTAACAATCCAATTGACCAGTACTTTTGGAGTTTTAATTTTTCTAAGTTCGTTTATCAATTTTCCGTGTAGAACATTATCGAATGCTCCACTGATGTCTAGGAATAGTTCTGTGAGTACTTTGCCTTTATCAAAGGCTTTAAGGCCAGCGTTGGAGAGCCTGATTAAGGCGTCGGTGGTCGATCTACTTCGGCGAAAGCCCCACTGATTGTCGGAAAGGATATTCTTGTCATCCAGAAATTTTGTTAGTTTACGGGTCATGGCTTTTTCCAGTATTTTGCCGAGAACTGGGAGAAGCGAGATTGGACGGAAACTTCGAACAGAGTGGTTGCTTGGTTTATGTGGTTTGGGTAAAATTAATACTTTAGCTATTTTCCAATCTTTTGGGAAGTATCCTAGTCGAATGGATGCATTATATATGTTAACTATAGGTTTTTCCAAGACATTCCACAGTTCTTTTATTACTATAGGCTGGATGTCATCTCTCCCGGCAGCTTTCATGGGTTGTAGTTCGTTGATGATTGGCAAGAGGTCTTCTGTCGTAATTCCGTCTTGTTTATCGAATTCTTGGTTTGATCGACGCATTCTAGGTGTTAATGAGGGGGGAGGTGTATTTCTTATGCCTCCTAGGAGTTTCATCGCTGCATAGTTCAGTTTAGTAACTTCATCTGAGAAGTTGTTGCCGTCTTCTTGCATAAGCTGTTGGAACAGATTTTTTTCCTTGTTCTTTAAATGATTGTCAATCGCCCATAAAGTTTTGTTGTGCGGTTCTTTTAGTTTGTTTAACCAATAGTCTTCTCGGTATTTTCTTGTTTTGGCACGGTATTGGTTTCTTGCAGCTTTCCAGTTTTCCTCATCTTGAAATAAACCAGTGTTTTTGAACCTTTTGAGAGCTTTGGCTGCTGTTTTTCGTAGGGAATTGAGAACCGCATTCCACCAGGGGTTAGAGTTTTTCAAAGCTCTCTTGGGGATATGTTTTNTAAACCAGTGTTTTTGAACCTTTTGAGAGCTTTGGCTGCTGTTTTTCGTAGGGAATTGAGAACCGCATTCCACCAGGGGTTAGAGTTTTTCAAAGCTCTCTTGGGGATATGTTTTGTTATTATCCTGTGGATAGTCGATGTAACATTGCTTACGGCTAGGTCAATAGCGTCGTTGTCTTCTAAATCTGTCCAGGATGAGCGTTTGTTTAGTAGTTCATTGTTTGTTTCCGAGCGAATTAAATCCCAGTTTGCTTTCCTGTAAGACCACGTGGTGGATTTAAGTTTTTCCTTGGTATTTAAAAGTTCAATAGCAATGGCACAGTGATCAGACTCATTGTAATATTGTTCATCATCCAGAATCTTAAAGTGAATTTGATGTATAAGAGCTACCGAAACGAAAGTTAAATCGAGAGTCGATTGATGTCCTCGTTTGTTGTGGAATGTGTGACAATTCCAGGTGTTCAGGATTTCCATGCTGTTCTTTGTCATGAATTTGTGGAGCTGAATTCCAGGTAAGTCTGGTCTTTTAGATTCCCAAGCCCAGTGGTGGGTGTTAAAATCCCCGGTTACGATAATATTTGGGGCCATTTGAGAGAATTTTTTCCATAAGTTTTGGAGTATGACTTCTAAATTTTCAGTAGATCTTCTGTATAGTGCGATAATAACAATAGGAGATGAGTTTAGAGTTTGTATTTTCATCGCCACGAATAACTGGGATATTTCCAGTAACTGGTATGAAGCAGATTGAGTAGTGAGAAGTGCGATTCCCTGATACTCTTGATGAGATCGCAAAATACTGTATCCTGATAGTTGCTTAATCGCTAAGTTTTGCGGCGGTTCCAGAGCTATTACAGTGTCTATATCTTCTTTTTGTGCTTGTCGTATTAATTCTTGAAGTTGATCAAAGCTTTTTCTTATATTTTGAATCAAAATTTTCGCAGATTTCATGTTAACTTAAGGGTCAAAGTTAACGGAGGTTCAAGTATGTAGATCGTGACCGCTTCTAGTTCTTTTACCTCCCTCAAGGTTACTGTTGTCTGGGCAATGTTTTCCCTGACATTGTGGAAAATGAAGTTGGCACCGTAGTTGTTTTTCGGTTGACTTAACCGGTTTGGGTCAGTTATGGCCTGAGCGTTTCTTCTCATCGTGACTGTTGTGACTGGGACGTTTCCGTCGTTGACTTGACGGTAAGTTTTTGAAGGGCGGCGGCCCTGGTTGGACACGTGCGATCGAACGCCTCGTGTTTTTCAGTACAGTTCGCACATTTAAGTACGGTGCTTTGGCAAGCTCTCGTTACGTGATCAGCGGAAGCACATTTCGCGCATCTTGGAATCAGTTTGTCACAGGAGACAGCCCTGTGGCCAAACGCGAGGCAGTTGAAGCATTGGATTAATGGGGAGAATTTGGTATTTTCTACTTGCACTACCCTATTGTAGGCGAAAAGTGTAGCGTTCTCGAAGAGATTGTTTTTTTCCTCCGGGGTTGAGCAGATATACGAGATTGATCCGAATTGCTTTGTGCTATTGGGGTTCAGCCATTTCGCCCTGTCAGCAGTGAAGCGTATGCCACGGTGAGAGTTCATCTCAGAAAGGTGAGTGCAAATCGAGTCTAAATCGTTCCTAGGTAGCTGATGGATGACCAGCCTCACATTCTTCTGTTTTACGGCCGCTTTCACTTGGCCTATTTGCGTGAGGTTGGCTCCGTCCAGGCGGTCTTTTGCCGTTTTCATTTCGGATGTGCTCTTGAACTTGAGGAGTATTTTGCCGTCGTTCAGTTTGCGAACGAGGACCGGGGTCGGGGCTGAGGGATCGAGGTCCTTTATGTCTTTTGCCACAAGGGTTAACAGATCTGTTCTCGTCGGGTTTAAGTCCTGTTTAGATGCGTCTTGCTGAAAAATGATCAGCGTAGCGTCATCATCTGGTTTCGGAGTAGCATTCTTATTGACCGGGTTGGTGTTTGGTGTGGCTATCACGGTGGGGGTTGGGGGATTTGCGGTGTTCCTAGTTCTTCGGGCATTGCGGCTGGTGACCAGAGACCAAGTTCCTTCGTCCGAGGGCCTGGCCTCTTGCTGAGGCTTTAGGAGGATTAATTCGTTCTCCAGGTGTTGGATCTGGGTGCCCTGTGCTTTGATTGCGTCTGTGAGTTTGGTCACCAACTCGATTAACGAGCGTTGGTCTTCCTTGATGGCTTGGAGGGTTTTGACAACGAACTCGAGCCTCTCTGCGGTCTCTTCGTCCGCGGAGAGGGATAGGGAGCGGGTACGCATGGCTTTGTCAAAGCCCGGCGAGGACGTTCTGGTTCTCTTTAAGGGGTTTTGGCTTCTGCAGGATGAGCAGGACTTGGCTCTGGGATGGTCTTTCTCGAAAGGTACGTTGCAGAGGTTACAGATCTTTACGTTTGGGTTTACCGCGTCTAGGTTTACCACGTTTACGTTTGGGTTTACCGCGGTTTCGACAATCCCCGACATTGGTACGCTATGAGTTCCGTATATCGTGGGTTGGGTTTCCGAGGACGCCATAGTGACGCGATGACGTCACGGCGTGGCTGGTTGAAAACAATTGCAGTTGGGAGATAACAGTATAAATGCACTTAAAGATGAAATGACAGGGGGGGAGGTAGTGGCCGTGGGATGTGGCAAGTAGGGAATAAGTGGGACTATTCAAATAATGTTCTAATCTCGTCAGAAGGCGAGATAGACCCGGATGGTTGGAGATCAAAAGTTTGTCACATCTTGAGCTCGGGTTATATAACTAATTAAACACGATTTTGAGTTTATTTGATTGTTCAGAGGGCTTAATACTAAGGTTTGGCACACAAAACTAGGGAATAACTCACAATGTCAGGTTTTATATATATAAAAGTATGGAAAAAAAACATGTTTATGGTAAAATGTTTTCTTTATTATTATTTCCTGCTGGATTTTACAGATTGGTGCACTCTTTCATATACAATGGGTTCACCTTTCTCGTTGAAAACATCCAACATAAGACAATGACTGTCGGGAGTGTTGGGATCAAATGAAAGCATCAAATAAGAGTAAGGTTCTTCGCAAGCATGCTCATATGCATCCATGAAATATCTCAGTTTACCAGGGAACATTTGAGATCCAATAGCACGAATTTAGGTAACATCACGAGCTGTTTTCATTAGAAACATGTGAGAGCAGTTAAGAGATATGGTGCGAAGATTACTATAAAATGGGTTTTGAGTAATCGTGATGACAGAGATGTTGGTGTGGTGGGAATGTTTAGTAATATGTTCTCCAAAGCTTTTGATTTACCATCTATAGCTTCCATAAGATCATCAAGAATTAGTAAACTATTGGATGGTAAATTTTCTTTTATATCATTCTCTTCAAAACCGGGTTGAAAAGTAACATTGGACAGTTCCTGTTATGTCCGGTGTCAACGCAAAAGGGTCGGGGGACGGATGCCAGGTTGGTATGCAGATAAGGTTTAATGAGTCACTCAGTCGGCTTGTTGTATACTCTCTATATCGTTCTTCCCCTGGTTCCTGAACCTCGACTCCTCAATCCGAGTGCCCTGTTCGATTACGAACCAGGATGCTACAAGTTCCGACTGCAGTTGGGCAAAGAGCGGTTGCCATGCACCATAACAGTAATGTATACGTTCAGGACAATGAGTGAACATTGACGGTAGCTGACGTAACAATTTGGCCACCACCTCGCTTTTACCTGATTGCGAAGGACCAGCAATAAGAATGCGCGCTGGATGTCTAAACAACGCCTCCATGATAACGAATGAGCTCCTCCCCGTTTTGTCTTGTATCTTTAAAACACCGATGTTGCTAAAAAATCTGGTACAGTTGTTCTAAAGACCTTGTCCGACAATGAATTCTGAGTATAGTCCGCTCTTGGGCGATTTGATCCGTGAATTAGGCATTGACAGTGATTATACCAAGATGGTGCAATCTGGCACTGGTGAAGAATTCCCTGCTCCACGACTATCGATCCGTTCACGAACTCTCAATAGAGGTATCAAACGACGACTACGTCGACTGAATTGTCGTAGTCAAATTTCAAATCCACCACCCCCGCCATCACCTCCCCTTCCTCCAACTATCGTTCTTTCTCCACCCTCAATCTCATCGCCTCTAACAAACATGGTGGTGGAACCTCTCTCATCCAACACGTCACTCTCAACCGAACCCGGTCACAACGAATTTGTTGAATTGAATCGCGCTATAGCTGGTCATTTACGTGAATATCGATTGATTGTTGGTCCAGAACGTTACCCGATTGTAACAGCCGAACAATTAATGAGCGAGTATAGTTCCCAAATTCTCGGTTTACTGAAAGCCCAATTACGAAAAAGTCTGTCTGTAAAAGTCAAATTTATAGTTCACAGTGTTATGAGTAAAATCATAAACACTGCAGAAATCAATCGTAGTGAACGCTACCCACGTTTTTTTCCATCGTGTGTATGTTATTTTGCTTCCAACTTCCGATTTAAACCAAGTTATGCAAAACGCATTTGAACATATTGCCAACGTAATCCACAATCGACAGAATCAAGCCGGTTCTGGTTGGCGGATGGAGTTTATTAGCGAACTTCGAGCTTCAGTGGCAACGTTTATTCCTATGGCGGGTAGTGGTAACGATTCTCGCCAGATTCGGCTACCTACCAGCATTGCTAAACGCAAAGCCGTTGTTAATATTGCTCGTTGCGGCAATCAATGTTTTGTCTATGCAGTCAAAGCTGCACTTGCTCGACAACACGCTGCAACCAATCCAAATTCTCTGTTTTTTATACATAAACATACTGCTAAAGTATTAGATGATCTGTTCACTCGTTATCCTGACAAGTTGCCAGCTATTAATCCTCAAGTGCTAACCTGTCCTGTTAAAATTCAAGATATAACCGCTTTTGAAAACACTCATTCAATCGCTATTAATGTTTTAGTCTTTGATACCCTACCGTTTGGATGTTTTGATGAAGAAGAAGAAGAAAATCATAACATAGCTAAACGCCCTAAACTCCCCGAAACCCTTGTTGCTACACCACGAAATATTTATCATTTTCGCATTTCTGGGAAAACCTTTTTCAAACCCAACACCACCATCCATCAAGAACCAGTCAACCTTTTGTATACCTGCACCGGCCCCGGACAAGGACATTTCTGGCCTATTCTTTCACTAACACGTTTGTTGGGTAAAGACCATCAGAGCAAGAATCATTATTGTCGCAAATGCCTAAACGCTTTTAAGAGTTCTAACGCACTGGATACACATAAAATGTACTGTCTAGAAAACAAACACAAAGCAGTCCGACTCCCCACCCAAGGAAAGGATGATTTCGTTCAGATGCGTTGTTTTAATTCAGCTCAACGAGCACCTTACATTGCTTTCGCCGATTTTGAATCACTTCTAGTTTCTTACGATCCATCCGACGAAGAAAACTCCCCCATTAATCAAAAGCTTCACCGTCATGAAGCTCTATCTTTCTGCTATTTGGTACTCGATCTACAGGGAAGTGAAGTAGCCTACCAGCGTTACGTTGGACCCAATGCAGGTCGTATTTTCCTACAAAATATTTTGGAAACAGCAGCGAATCTTGAACAGGTGGTACGTTCAACAAATTTTCCTCTGAACGGAAAAGATGTACCAACAGCAATAAGAGCTCGACACACAGCTACGGTGTGTGTTCACTGCAAAAAAGCTTTACCCCAAGATCTGTCCGAACGCATGATAGATCACGATCATTTTGATGGTTGTTTCCGCGGTATTGCTCACCGAGGTTGTAATCTACATTGTAAATTAGAAAACTACCAATTACCTGTCTACTTCCACAATTTACAGTAAGTATCTGCTAAACACACATAAACTGAACCAATAATCTTTTATGTATTTCCTGCTTTCTAGGAATTATGATGGTCATTTCATCTGTCAAGCATTGGAGCATTACGGTCAGGATATTGACATAATCCCCAAATCCATGGAAAAATTATTGACTTTTAAAGTAGATAACGTTCGCTTTCTGGATAGTCTTCAATTTATGAACACCAGTTTGGAGCGTTGGGCCCAAGTTCTCTTAAAAAAGGGCTCCATTCCTTTCAATGTTTGAACCGTGCAGCCGCGGTGGCGGGCAATCAAGAGAAACTGAAGCTATTGGCGCGTAAAGGGATATTTCCCTATGAATTTATGTCCAGTCTGACGGCTCTCGATTTACCACATTTACCACCCCAGACGGCATTTTTCTCTACTCTAACCGGTCGTTCAGTCTCAGACGAAGATTACACCCTTTCTCAAAATGTTTGGGATACTTTCCAATGCCACACTTTACGTGATTATCATAACCTGTATTTATAGTGCGATGTTCGCATTCTAGCCGATTGCTTTTCCACTCTACGCCGAACAGCTTATCAACATTCGGGTTTAGATGTAGCCCATTTCTACAGCATTTCACATTTTAGTTGGAACGCCTGTTTGTACACAACTGGGGTGAAGATGGAGCTCATGACCGATGTAACCATGCACAGTATGGTTAAACAAAATGTGCGAGGAGGCCTAACCATGATCTCCAAACGTCATGCTGTAGCCAATTTACCAGACTTGCCTCATTACGATCCCACACGTACCAATAGCTCGATAGAATATATTGATGCAAACAACTTGTATGGTTGGGCGATGGTTCAAGCTTTACCTACAGACGGAATTCGCTGGTTGTCAACAAAAGAATGTCCCAGCATTAACGAGATCATGTCGCTAACCCCTGATTCATCTCAAGGCTATGCCCTCCTTGTCGACTTGGAGTATCCTGCCCATTTACACGAAGAGCACGATGATTTTCCCTTCGCCCCTCGTAAAGATCAAATAACATGGGACATGCTAAGTCCAACTATTAAAGATCAATATCTGAAAGATGGGAAAACATTTCCTTCACGGGTGGAAAAATTGTGTCCCCTTGAATGCTAAAGAAAAATATCTGATCCATTATCGAATGTTGCAGCTGGCTTTAAATCACGGATTGTTGGTAACGCGAATGCATGGCGCTATCAGCTTTCGTCAAACATCACTGTTTCAACCCTACATTGAACACAACACGAGTCTGCGTGCAGCCGCCAACAATGATGCTGATCGAGAATCGTTCAAACTGATGAACAATTCCATCTTTGGTAAAATTTTATAGTTTAAACTCTAACAGAAGACTAACTCGTGATTAACATTTCAGGCAAAACCGTAGAAAATGTAGACAATCGATGTAACATGTATGTGATAAACCATGAGAAAACTCTTCTGAGTTTAACAGCCAGCCCCGCCTTTAACCATGCCCGTCGCATTTCACACGATTTAGCGCTCATCCAGATGCGAAAAACCGATGTTTTTTACAACAAGCCAATCCTAGACGGTTTCGCGATATTGGAATTAGCTAAAATGCATATGTACGATTTCCACTATGACATTATTCGTCCTCACTTTGGTTCTCGATGCCGCTTGGTTTTTACCGACACCGACAGTTTTTGCTACAGTGTGGAAAGTCCTACCGGGTTCTGGGAAGAGATGCGTCATCGCCTAACCACCCACTTTGATACCTCAAATCAACATCCAACCAGTCCTTATTACTATGCTGGCAACGATAAACGTCTAGGCATGTTTAAGAACGAGGCTGGGCAAAACCGTATTGTGGAAATTGTAGCTTTACGACCCAAACTCTATTGCATACGCTTTGACACGGGCGAAGAGCAGCGAAAGGCCAAGGGTACCACTGGAGAAGCCACCCGTCGGGAATTATCATTAGACCTTTATCGTCAAGTGCTTTATGGCGAGCGCAGTGGAGTGTATACAACCAACACCACTCTCCGCTCATTCAATCATCAAATTTATACTTATCAAACTCGTAAATTGTCATTGTCTGCTCTCGATGATAAACGTTACTGGCTCCCTGATCTTGTCACCAGTCATGCTTATGGTTATCACAATGAAGATGATGTTGAATAAAGTTTAAATGCGCGTTATAACTTCAGATCTACTTTAGTTGTCAACCAACCTTTGATGGCGAATGATAAAAGATTCTGGAAGAAATGGCGTGCTCGCTGCCGCCAAGCTGCAATGCAAACCATTCAAACTCTAGCTGAATGGTTGTCAATCATGACTCGTCTTATTTTAACTCTTAAAGTACAATCTTCATGCAGGTAAGCTTTTAGTTATACAGTGACGCTTGAGGTAAACGGATCCATGTAGCGAGAACATGTGTCTAAAACAATTGAAGAGATACAAGTCTTATTTGAAAACTCTATGTCATTGCCAACCCAAACTCCGTTAAATTATCCTTCAGAATGCTGACCGACCACTTATTAATGTTATTGGTGAAATTATTTTGAATCTAGTTAAGGGTGTTATTCCTCTTGAAGAAAAAGAGAAAAAGAAACTTCACCGATTCAAGAACATTCTTCGAGATTTAGCTCAACCCAGAGTTTCCGCAAACGTCAAAAGCGTTTAGTGCAAAAAGGTGGAGGAGAACTTATTTTAAACATCCTTAACCCTGCTTTAACCTTCTTGCGTCGTCATGGCCAAGTCGGCTCGACCTATGCGGTTAGTACCGCTAGACGTAGCCAATAAATTTGATCAGCTCATGCATCACGAATTACAAA
>JAGJRO010000438.1:0-32396 GCA_022832285.1 Lepidurus apus apus | reverse complement strand
TCTGGTTAATCTTTCTTCTTTGATCAAGTGAAGGGGAGGAATACCAGTTTCGACTTCTAGCGTGGCCGTTGGTGATGTTTTTAGTGCCCCAGATATTATTAGCAGTGCTTGGCGATGTAGGTGTTTGAGCGCGGGTGAACCAGCAAATTGGAAATTACACCATGCAGGTATGCCATAAAGTAGTTTAGTGTAGAGGGTTGCTAAAACTAGGGTTCTTAGCTGGTTGCATCTTGCTGCTCGTATATTGTGGGATAATGTTCTTATTTTTTGTAAAACGCCATTGCCTTCTGCGGCGAGGCGAGATGTATGTGGTTTCCAAGTCATTCTGTTGTCGTATGTTGTCGCAGGTATTTAATTGATCTTTTGCCGTCGAAGGATGGTAAAAGGATATTATCGACAAGTTAGGCGTCGAGGGACTCCTCGCTTGTCTTCCCCCACTATGGGCTAAAGACTGCCTATGAAACCCGCCCACCAGTCAAGAAGATAATCAAGATGTTGATTGCTCTTGCCTTGGTACCACCAGATAAAGCTTACGATGGATTCCAAGTAAACACACTGTAGATTTTTCTGTTTTCGTTTCTAAGTATACCCAATTTTATTACATTTACAATAACCTTACTTTCATTTCTATTTGTATTTTTTTAGGCTATTCAACAACGAAAAGAGGAAGTGCTGGCAGAAGAGACAGCCGAAGTCAAAGCTCGCACTTGTGAATACATCGGTGGATATTGGTTTACCGTGCAAGGGCCGCACCGGTTTTCTGTACACGGGGACGTCCGGCGAACCAACAACGACGTTGAGTCGTTCCACCGTTGGTTTAATGAATGTTGTGGAGGCAGTCAACAAAATTTCTGGATTTTTATTCGTAGGATTTTTTTCCCACTTGTTAACTTAAACTAATCTATTATTACACTTTAAATGGCATAATAGATTAATTGCAAGTAAATCTTGCTTTTATATCCCTTTTTAGGACATTTGCAACACGTAGAGCAAAGCACGGTTAAGGATTTTAACGCGGCACGACGCAACAACCAAATTCGCCGACCGCAAGCAGCACGTCAAAGGCGCCGGGAGAACCGAATAACAACTATGAAACAAGAGTTTGATAGCGGCCGGCTGCAGCTTTACGAATTTCTAGAACTGGCGTCAAGCTTCTGCGAGCCCGTTGCACGCAGTGCTTCTCGTGGCATTGTATATTTTTTTATAATACTGTCGCGGATGGCTTGATTGCAAGATTTGTATCACAGTATAAAGGTTTACACAGTATGGTAACAGGGCTATCTTCCAATGTTAAGGTTTTCTGACGACCTTCTCGGTCCCCAGAGTAGTTTGTATTTCTCTGCAGTTCGTACCACGCTGCCTTTTTTACTGGGAACATAGGGTTTTTATACCCACCACCGAGCAATCGTTAGCACTACGTTTAGCATACCCTTATCCCTCAACCAACAAACAATTAGCATGACCGTCACATTCCTCAAACAAGCGAGGTCGGTGTTAATTCCTATAGGACCCCCCCCCCTAACCTTGGCCTTGGTCCGTAACACTCGGCCTTTCCTGACACGGGTTGCTCTCCCGAGCAACCATGAGAAGTCGCCATCGCGTACGGTTTCGGCCGTGCCGGAGCCACATGTCGGGGATAGTTCCTCTGTTCAATGTAGGGCTTTTGCTGACGAAACGAAAAGGAGGTACCTCGCCAATCGTACGTCGATGTTGGACTTCAGGCTCAGGCTCCACAATCGTAACGTCAGGATCAACGTCAGGGTCTGAAGCGGCAACGGCAAGATCAGGCTCCATAACGGCAACAGCAAGTTCAAGTTCCACAACGGCAGGATCAGGCACTACAGCGGCAACGTCAGGTTCCACAATGGCAACGGCAAGATCAGGCTCCACAACGGCAACGGCTGCTACCTCGGACTCTGCGACGACGACTGCTACCTCGGGCTCTGTGACGACGACTGCTACCTCGGACTCTGCGACGACGGCTGCTACCTTGAGCTGTGCGACCAACTTAACCCGCGCGGAGGCCCCAACATCCCCTACCATGGACTGTAGCAATTGCTGAAACAGGAGCTGCTGTTCCTCCAGCAACCGGAATAGCTCGGGCAAGTCTTTTTTGCAAGGGGCCATGATTTGGGACTCATCCCACTTCTGACACCAAATGTCGCGGATGGCTTGATTGCAAGGTTTGTATTTCTCTGCAGTTCGTACCACTCTGCCTTTTTTACTGGGAATATAGGGTTTTTATACCCATCACCGAGCAATCGTTAGCACAACGTTTAGCATACCTTATCCCTCAACCAACAAACAATCAGCATGACCGTCACATTCCTCAAACAAGCAAGGTCGGTGTTAATTCCTATAGGACCCCCCCCTAACCTTGGCCTTGGTCCGTAACAGTACTAACGAATAGGTTATACATATCTTAATTAAATAGGTACCGAGACGGACCACCGAGGGACAACCTCGTCCTCATCGTCGACACAGACAACGAGAACAACCACAAAGTGCCACAGAACCAACCACACGTGAATCTGAACCTGTACAGCCACCATCAGCTCAAGCTCAACCAGCTGTACCCCTTTGTCCCGTTTGCTTAACCAAGGAAAAAAATATGGTATTCGTTCCGTGTGGCCATACGTTTTGTAATGACTGTACTAGTCAGCTAGCCAATGATGGTAATTGTTTTGTTTGTCGCAGCCCTGTAACAAATAAATTTCGAGTTTATCTATAACAATTTGCTGTCTATGTTTTTTCCAATGTAGTGGGCTTTAAACGTGAGCTTTGTTATGAATGCGAAGGATTCAAACAAGGAGAGGATTGTAGAGTATGAGAATAGATATCTTGCTCAGTGAACCCGCTTCTCTCGACTGATCCCGCTGTTATGGAAATGGGCCCATTTTATACCCGGGTCGTGGAAGGAAATGTCAGAACAGATCGACAACAGAAAGATCTAGAAACACATAGGGTTGAAAAGCTACACATGTACAAAGTTACAAAGCTACACATGTACAGTTTCATCGCAACCACGTAAAACTTCACAATGACACTATTCATTACCAGAGACTAGTTGAATTTAGAGGAATATTGCCCTTCTGTCTCGGCATGGGTATTTTTTAAATTAACAATTAGCATACGATTTTTGTGGAAAAATGTATGATATGGCCACGCTGTTCAAATCTCTGGTGCGACCAATATTAGTAATAATGCATTACGTTTCTAAAAGAACATAGGCCCACAGTATAAAGGTTTACACAGTATGGTAACTGGGCTATCTTCCAATGTTAAGGTTTTCTGACGACCTTCTCGGTCCCCAGAGTAATATTCAGGTAAAAGGCCAGAAAATCAAAGGGTACATTCGCAAACCTCCCAGTGCAGTTCAAAAAAGGTCACGACGGTTTACAAAGCGCAATGCAGGTCGGGCCTTACGGCAGTCCAAAACTCCCTAGAGTACCCGAGAGAAAGGTCACCAGTCCCCCGTTTTGTGAATGTTTTGCTCGCTTCTCGAACCCTTTTTCTAGAAGATTAGGAATGCCTACATGGTGGGTACATGGGTAAGTCTGTGAATCCATTCCTCCTATGTTCTTTAGTACCCACCATATCCTCTTGAGACCGAGAGAGTTGACAGAAAACCTTAACATTGGAAGGATACCCTTGATACCATACTGTGTAAACCTCTATACTGTGGTTGGACGTTCCAAAACCGCACGGTTGAAGAGTGGAACGACTTATCGGGAAAAAAATCATTACGGCACTACGGTTACTACGGCTCCAAAATATTTAGATAACTTTTTATATCAGTAATTGCAATCACGACCAACCTAATAAATGCTGTTAGAGACCTTGAGCCTTATTGTCCGCAATAAATAAAAAGTAATAATAATAACAAGCGACTTATCGTATTGCTGCTTGCGTAACAAACTGTTCTTAGGTTAAAGTTCGTATTGGCAAAAGGTAAAACACTGTGGTTATCTGGACGAGAAGGAAAATTTAAGTCCAAAAGGCACTCGGAATTTGGGGGAAGTACGCAATCTATTTACATGGGAGGACGGGCGCCGGCCAAAAGCTCGAGAAATAGTATTATTTAGTTCGTAATTTCTAAGTGCTTAAACGTCTAACGCATGACAATTGGATTATCCCTTCCATGGATATTTTCCTTCCATTCTCAGGCGAACATAGCGAGAAAGTTCCCTAGCACTGGTTAAGTTCTTCCCTTTACCTTCATTATTTGAGTGCCGACCTCTACTGAAAGAAGTTGGTCATAGGTGTATATTCGGCTACTGCATTCTCAGGATATGGCTTGTAGGCCTATTGTCGGGGCTCGTAGGCCTATTGTCGGGGCTCGTAGTCCTATTGTCGGGGCTCGTAGGCCTATTGTCGGGGCTCGTAGTCCTATTGTCGGGGCTCACAGTCCTTAAATTGGGGTAATAATCTCGTTGCCGCTTAACCAATGACCAGAGTGCTTAACCAATAAGCGGAGACTTTTCATTCCATTGGTCCCTTGAAGGATTCTAGAACCGTAGGCCTATTGTCGGGGCTTGTAGGCCTTTTGTCGGGGCTCGTAGTCCTATTGTCGGGGCTCGTAGGCCTTTTGTCGGGGGCTCCGTAGTCCTATTGTCGAGTCGGCCCTATGTCGCCTTCCCTTCCCTTCAACCCCCCCCCCCCAAGAACATGGCCAAGAGGAGTTACTCCTCACGACCCCCCCCCATGAGCACCACTGTAGCAAGTTGTTAATATGTTCTTTGCGTGTTGGGCATTCTTTATGCATTGTTACGTGTTCTCCTCCACAATTGGCGCATTTAACGTTGCTGTTAGTGCAGCTGGTGATTGGATGATTTCCAGTACATTTGCCACAGGCTTTGGTTGTTGAGGTGCAATTGGGGGCAGTGTGGCCATACTTTTGACAATTGTAACATTGCAAGATGTTGTTACCCTTGTAGTCTTCGACTGTCACGANCTTTGGTTGTTGAGGTGCAATTGGGGGCAGTGTGGCCATACTTTTGACAATTGTAACATTGCAAGATGTTGTTACCCTTGTAGTCTTCGACTGTCACGACCCTGTTGTAGGCCAGTATGAATGATTTCTCGAGAAGCTTGGTTTTGTCTTCTGCTGAGCAGACATCGATTACCAGGGAGCCAAAGGCTTTGGGGCTTGTTGGATTTAGCCAACGTGCATTGTTTTTTTCGAAATGTATTCCTCCTAGTTTGTTATTTTTTTCCGAGAGGTGTTCAGTTATTGTTTGAATCGTTTCGCTTCTGGGAATTTGGTGAATTACTACTTTAGTGTTTTCTTTACGCTTAACTACGTGTATTGGGCCTAATTTTTTGAGAGTAGTTGATTTTAGGGCTTGCTAGGCTTTTGCTTTTTCCTCCTTAGAGGGGTAAACTAGGGCTAAGTTCTTCTGTAGCGTTCTCCGTACTAGAACCGGTTTTGGAATTGGAGTCGGGTGGCTTGCGAGGTCTTGTTCTATGGTTTCAAGTAATTCTTTTCTGTTGAAAGGTTCGTTACGTTTGTTTATATCCTCTTGCTGGATGACCAGGGTGAAGTCGAGGTCTTTGTCGATTATTACTGAGGTTTGGTTTTGGGGTGGGGTGTTCTGGTTTGTGTTTTTAGCAGGTGGCTTGGTTTTTACTACTTGAAATAGGGTTTCAGAAGTATTTATTGCGATGGTTGGGGTCGCCATTTTTAATTCTTGCCTTAACTGTGCGATTTCAGTCATGAGACTAGGCATCATTTCCATCATTGGTCTGATAATGGAAAGCTCATTTGTCAGCTCTTTTTGCTTTTCAAGTAGATCTTTAATTGTATTGTGACGCTGCAAAAAATATGCTTAGCTGTTTCCGCACATCTATAGTGTCTTTGCACGTAGACCGGATGGTGTGCCATTCTATTCTATCCTATTTGCTTCGCGATTGCTTTGCATGGGAGTTTGCTTAGAATGCCAGAGGCAGTTGGCTAAGATCTTTTGATCAATAAACACCTTATACTTAACCATNCCGGATGGTGTGCCATTCTATTCTATCCTATTTGCTTCGCGATTGCTTTGCATGGGAGTTTGCTTAGAATGCCAGAGGCAGTTGGCTAAGATCTTTTGATCAATAAACACCTTATACTTAACCATTTGTTGAACCCCTCGACGTTGTTATTGTCGACTCAATACACCTTCTTAATTACAACGTCACAGTATCTTGTAGTGTCTCGTAATTAGGTGGTGGATAATTTTTTGAGCAAAGCGGATGTTGGGAGTCGCTGTAGTTGCTACCCGTGGTAAACTCGGTTGGAAATTCTTGCTCTATATCGATATTTAGCTCTTCAGGTTGGTTGTTTTCTTTCCTTGTTTGTTTGGATGGGAGGGTTTGTTGTTGGTTAGGGAAGCGTTCTTTTCTTTTCGAAGAACGAGGCATCTTTCGAGGCCTTGTTTCCTCACAGGTGAACGCTTCACCGTTAGAGGTAGATCGTAATGAGTTGNTTTTCTTTCCTTGTTTGTTTGGATGGGAGGGTTTGTTGTTGGTTAGGGAAGCGTTCTTTTCTTTTCGAAGAACGAGGCATCTTTCGAGGCCTTGTTTCCTCACAGGTGAACGCTTCACCGTTAGAGGTAGATCGTAATGAGTTGTTTCGTACCTGGTGTTCTGGCGTAGCTTTAAGTAATCCTAAGGCTGATCTACGTATAGTTTGGTGATGAGGCTTAATTCTCCTCCTTTTGTCACTTGAGCTCACTTTTTTTTGGGGGGGGGGGGCGCACAAGTAAAAAATACGTCTGTTCGCGTAGGCGTCTGCGAGGGGCTCTATCACCCTTTCTACCCAAGCTTTCTCTTTTTGCTAGCAATGTTACGGAATCCGTCGTCAGAAGAATAGGTGGCTGAAGTACTGCAACTAATGTAATCAGCAGACACGCTACTAACCATTTTTGGCGTGTTCAAAAAAGATCGACACTGGTCTGAGACTCTTATTACTGGGTCATACATCAGCTCTGACTGATCTACCCCGTCTAAGCTAGGTAACTGTTGTTTGTCCATTGAAATTACGCGCAAAGAATACTCTTGGTCTACCGGGGCAAATAAAGGAATCTTCTCAATAGTACGTACTTTTTCTAACACAACAGAATGAATTGAGGCTAAATGATGGGTAAGGATGTTTTTTCTAGTAAATTGCAAACTACACCGTGGGCATATAAAACTTGTTAGGCATGATTTATTTTCCACATGCCTCTTCAAGTGGCTCTTTCTTGTGAAAAAAAGTTGACAGTCTTTGCATGCAAAGCCTTTAGATCCTTGTTCAGCAGGAACAATTTGACTAGAACTTTGCTTCTCTAGTTGATACTTGTAGCACTTATTTTTAATGTGAATCTCCAAATTTTGTTTTGTTCTAAACGTTGTTTCACATCCCTTGCACGAAAATTTTGAAGGCCCTTGCTTATTACGAGCGACTGCTCTGCCTGGCTTTACAGTAGATTTTTTACCATTCGATGCAATGGCTTTAGTGACATTTTCTTCGTGCTCTCCATTTTTTCCGACAATAGCTTTAGGGACTGACAATTCGAACTTCGAATCTGAATTTTCATGCGAAAACGACTCTCGAATAGCCCTGAACTAAAAGCGGTAATACTATTTTGCATAGAACTGCAAAAAGAAACTACAAGTGTTACCACACCTGCAGCTTCAATTGGATTATCGGGAATTTCTGAAGCAGTATCCACGACATCAACAACGAGAAGAGTACAGTTCTCTAACAAAAAGAGGTGAGATTGACTAGCACGCTCACGCTCTATCAAAGGCACACAATGATTTGGACTCCAGCTTATTGCAGGGACTAAACGTCCATTTTCTAACATCGAGCCCCCACTCAAATTCCCAGTCCACATGAAGCGAATAGTTGCCGAGCAAACGGAATCATTTGGTGAAAACGTCTCATTTAGATAAAGGGCGGGATGAAATGACCTGAGGAGGCCATCCGCTTGCGGATAAACTGACTCCACGGCTATCTTACAAACATTGGCCAAAGCTGGGAATGCAATAATGGTCGAATATTCACGATTCCTGGTGTGTTCCATGGAATAGTACTTAACACATTCTTCCGCGTACTGAATTCCTGTAGGACACCTTGTGTCCACGCCCGTGAAGACAGCACGGTCGGAAGCGAAGCCTGAGTACAAGTGTAGTATAGATATAGATATTTTAAATGTTTTGCTATGCTGTGTTGATCGAATGTCGTGGGGTTTAGCAATCGAATGTCGTGGGGTTTAGCAAGTGGCTTTGTCTTCGAGTGAACGTTGCGTTAACTTTCAAATACTTTCTAAGACTTTCTAGGATGTTGCAAATTAACTTGCACTGGTACAAATAAGCTGACTCTGGGGTCAATACAGTAAGTTGTAATTCAACCTTGCATCGCACACAAGTTTACACAAGACTAGAGTACGAATTTGTTCCTTAGAGGGGTATCCGGCTGACTCTCTGGAATACAACTCATAATTGGTTGCCAACTCGACTACAACTCGGCAGCGTAGCTCAACGGCCTTACTTTCGTCGCCGAACAAAGACAATGAAGCGGAATTGTAGAAACAATTACCATCTCCGCTGCTGTTCAAAGCTAAAACTTCGTTAAAACGCTCGGGCAAAGTATTGCAAGCAGTTTGGTCGATTCCCATATACAGAGATAATTGCTCCGTTGCCGTACGCTTTGGTAGGGGGTAGACATTGAACTCAGTTTGCTTTGAGAAACATGCTTGCCGAAACTTCTCGAAATGTTCTTTAGAAATCAGTATGGGCGCTTTCGACTTACTAACGTACGCCGACGCAGGCAAATTGGCTGTACGCTCAAGTTCGGTAAGACAACTTGCAAAAAACTGTGCCCTTGATTTAGCCATATGACAGATATGGGAATAATGTCAAACTATAAAAAAACTGTAAAAAAACAAGCAAGAATATATAAAACTGTAAAAAACAAAAGAATATATAAAACTGAAAAAAAACAAGCAAGAATATAACCGAATAATACAAGCAAGAAAACTAACCTCCACTTAAAGTAATCCAGTTAGCAATGGGTACACAACATGCTCCCGTAATGGAGCGAAAAGCAATGAAGGGAGAACATCGTGTAGCAGACAAACTAGACACGCTAGACACGGTTTGGTGCGGACCGCTAGACACCTCCTCCACGGTTTTGCGTTTCGTGGCTCAACCCGCTTTTATGCGTTCTTGTGCGGTTTACCCAAGTACAATGTAAACAAGAAACGGTCACAATAGCCCGCGCTTCAGATGCCCCGCCTGGAACAAAGTAAGGCTATGGTTTTGCTGCGGCTCGCTAGGCGCTACATACAAGACGGCTGAAACTTTTTTATGCGGTTTACTGATTCCAGACGTAAACAAGAAAGGGTCGGGATAGCCAACCTGCTGGAACGTGCAAGTTAAAAAAATCGAACTTTAAAAAAAATAAAAACCAAGTCGTAAAAGTCATGCCTCCAGTAACCATTCATTCCATTATTAAGAAATTACGCTTATAATTTTAAACTTTGTATTCTTTTCAGCCTCCCAAGTTTACCAAACAAAGGAAACCCTTGCCCCATCGCCCTACTGTCCGGCCTCATTCTAATTCTACTGCTACTACCAGTAGCACTTCAAATGCCCCGATTCCTTTTGATCAAGATACATTCGAAGATGAACTCAACTGGTGTGTTCACCACTTAAAGGCAACACTTTCTACTCAAAAGCTGCCTGAAAAGAAAGGTTTGCTCTTTTTCTTAAAAATTAAATAGATATTCTCAATTTGTCCTTAAATTAATCTAATTTTCATTAAAACGTAATACAATTTAGCTTCAAGTTATCTAATTTAATAAGAATCTCTAAGAATCTTTGATAAGAATCTCTAATACATTTAATAGCCTATTTTTTATTTCTATTTAATAGTCTATTTTTTTTAGGCATGGAAATGATTAATGGTCTAGGAGCCTTACAAAATCCCAAAGTGGCTTTAATCAAGAAACGCCAAATCATGCGCAATTTAGTAGGCGATTATCGTGACAAAATGGAACTCGAAAAGAACAAAACAGGTATTATTTCTTATTATTATTGCACCAATCCTTTTTTATTCTTCTATAAAGCCCTTATAGCTTTCTTAACATCGATGCTGAGTTAAACTTGTTTATTTTGTCAAACGTTCAATACTTTTAGGAGGCGTGGCGATGAAAATCAGCAAGCCACAAAATTCCAAGCAATTCAAGCTCTTCAAAACCGCAGCCAAACGAGCTTCCATGTCATCCCAGCCTGCTCTCGTCAATGCAAACTCGAATTTCAAGCTCATTCCTTCAGAAAATTCCTTTCGTTTCAGTTTCAGCCCCCCCGTGTCAACTTCAGTTGCCCTTGCTCCTCCTCCTTCTTCGACTACTGATCCAAGCCCTTTCCGTTTCAATTTCTCAATCGAGAAACAAGGGAGTTAATACAATAAAACTTTATTTACAAAATTGCTTCTTTTCTGTTCCCCATCCAACATCAAAAACAGGCCGCTTGATTAAAGGTAGTTTCTCATACCACGAATTAACTGCTTATAAAACCTTAGCAACCAATCTTCAAAATCTTGTTTAAAAATTTAAAATATACCCCCCAGAAATTAAAAAAAGAATTTAAACACCGGCTCAACTAATTCGTTTCGTTTCTCCAAAAAATAAAAAAATAATAATAATAGGAAGGCACTTTTACCATTGTCTTTGTAAAAACGTATGCCCTGAAAAATGCCACTTTGACTAAAGAATCTAACACTATAATCCGGGTCTATTCATGTTTTCCGCATTTTTCATGCTGGGGAATCGCTTTGCTGATCGCCTCCCAATTACTTATTTTTTCTAAAAATGTAGGGCTCCCGTAAGAAAAGGTTTCACATATGAATTGAAGCGGCTGTGTAATGCACTTCGCCTCGACGCCAACTCCAATTGCCTGGCCGATACTATACAAGAAATAAAATAAAATTACAATTAAACTCTATACTAAACTTAATAGCACTTGTTCGGAATTCCCCCCACTTTTTAAACAAAAACCCACGAATCTCCGGTATGAATGCCATTCGCAGTGCAGAAGCGTTCGTGGGTCACTCTTTAGAATGCACACTGCAAAGGGTTCGTTTAGCCCAAGGTAAATTAAAAGAAATGTAGGGCCGTCGAGACATTCGTAGGATAGGTTAGGTTATGTACAGTGTGCATTCTAAAGAGTCACCCACGAAAGCCTCTACACTATGAATGGCGTTCACTCTGTAGATTCGTGTTTAGAATGTGGGAAGAATTCCGAAGTAATTACATAAGTAATGTTTTTACCTTGATTAAGCATTGTCCAGAGGGGGTTTGAGGGTTTCGATAGGCGTAAAACACCCATCCAATGCACGCTACAAGCAGCAAAGTGAAAACGATGATTCCAATGACTCCAGATACACTCATTCCTCCAGATTTTTCTTCTATATAAGACACAAACTTAAATAGCCACCTTAAAACCAACCGAATCAACGCTAAACAAGCTAAAACAAAACTAAACAAGTTTCTTTAGCATAACGAGCAAATCAAAAGCGAAAACTTTTTGTCTTCTGTGTTTTGTCTTGAATTTGCCTTGAATTTGTTTTAAACTGGAATTTTGTTTCATGCTTAATCCTGCTCTCAACTTCAATTTCCCTACCCCGAAGTTAACACATTTTCTTTCATAGGCATTATATTAACCAAGAAAGTTTAGAATTTCTACTCTTAAACTTGAATTATTAGGTCCAGAAAGCGAAATTTCCTTATCCGAAGCATCAGCAATAACCCAACAAGGGCGCCAAGCGTTAATTTTAAAGCGTTAATTAGAAAGTGTTAATTTAAAACATTATTTGAAGCAACGAACCTATTTTACCCGCCGGTTCACTAAACCGGTCGTAGAAACCAGAATATTGCATTGTGGTAAATGAAGGAGGAGTCGTAGGAGTTGTTAGCGGGTTATTTTCCTGTTTCGTAACTAGAGGCGTGTTAGTAGTAATTTCCCCACTCCTGGTTGTGGAGACTAAACGAACACCATGCACATAAGCCCAACCAAAAGCAGTCCCCCGAAGACAACCAAATCAGAAGAAAAATTTTAGTTTCAAAAGCCAAAAATTGACAATTTTTTCCAAGTTTGTGAAAAACGCTTACCCACGACTTCAATGGCTTTGGGAGTGTTGATATCTTCCTGAATTTCGTGACTCGGTGACGGAAACAAGTTTTCAGGAGCGTTCTTGGCTGCTTGGACTGCTGTGGTAGGGTTAGTATTGAACACTACACCAGGCGCTAATGTACTATTAGGGATCATGGAACAGACAGCGACGTCTTCCACGACACTTTTGTCACAATTCTTGGTCAACCAGTCCTGGCGAGAACGATCCATACCATCTGAGCACCGTCTAGCTGAAGGACACCATGTACACTATACAGACAAGAGCATTAATTTAGGGAAAAATAAAAAGTAAGATTTCTTTTCTTTTTTTCTTTACAAATTCTATATTTTTTAATATTTTTATTTTTACCTCAAAATTGATGCTATGGTTTATACAAGATTCGCAATTTTCGAACGTTAAACATGTAGGCAACGCCTGGAAATAGATGGCAGTCCAATTCTTGATCTCATCCCTTTTAAGATCAATCTTATGGTACTCGTAAATGGTTTTTCTCCTCACAACTAAAAGAAAAAAAAAAGAAAATTATAAGCAAAATAATCCCAAAAAAACAAACACTAAATGAAATGAAACACTAAAATAGTGAAACTGAAATTAAAAATACTAATAAAAAAAATCATATTAAAATAAACTGTAAATGTTAAAATGAAAAATGTTAATAATAAATGAAAATAATTACAGAAAATGGTCCGGTCGATAATATACGCATCAGAAATGCCGATTTTGACCGGATGAGCTTCATCTCTGATAGTAGACACTAAAAGGGGTATTTCCTGGTAGACAAAGACAATATCGCCGGATTTGTGTAAAATGGCCTGGAACGTAAAGTTGCCCGCATCTATACGATCTTGTAAAACTACTCTTTCCCATTGGACTACGAATGCAGTACCTAAACAAACACAAACAGTTTCGCTAAACGTTCCCTACTTCTCCAAAAAATTAATTTGAATTTATTTAAAATTAATGCAAATAACTCAAATAAACAGAAGAATTAATTTGAATTTATTTTTCTATTTATTTGAGCTATTTGCATTAATCTTTAAATGTATTAATTTTTATTTTTATTAAGTTTTTACCGTTATCAACGTATTTTATAGTGGAATCGTTAGATAAGCCAGTATCAAAATTGGCCATTAAGGGCGCGATGTACTGCGTGGCAGCCAGCCACGAATGCATGTAATCTCCCAAATACAAAAACCCTCCAGTGGCTATCGTCACATTGCGCACCAAATGGCCATAAAAGGGGAAGTTGAAGGATAACTTCAGAGTCTAGATAAAAACGAAAAAAAAAGCCTAAAATTCTTAGAATTATTTTGGCTTTTTAAAATTTTAATTTACCGCAGCTCGTCGATGCGATTGGGAAAGCATATCATGGGTGATGACGTCACTGGAATTTAAAGTTTTGAAATCCATCCACAATTCCTGTGCTTTGGCGCTCTCGGTGTAGAAAGTACTGTTGTAATATCGGTGGTGATCATAAGCGATGCTGGTGTTGAGGGTAAGATTGCGGCCATTATAGTCCACCTCGGGTGCTTCGACCTTCTCGTCTTTTTCTATTCCATCTTCTTCGTCGAAAGTCACCGGTTTGGCGGTGGTGAGCGAGGAATTGTTGAGTGGCTCAGTTACTGCGTCTGTCACGTTGGTTTGATTGGTGGCCACGTAGGTGATCTTGCTCCCCACGAGGCTTACTTTGGTCTGGGAAGAGTTATCTAGCAGACTGGTATCTTGCAACTTGTTGGTTTTATTCACGCTGGGCGCCAGTTTGTTCTCTGCTTGGCGCTTGAACCGAATCTCTGACCAGGGGACACCAGTATCGTATTTTTCGAAGCGATATTCATGATATCCTGTAAGAAAACACGAAAAACGGGATTAAAACCATCTTCGTAACGTTTGCAATGCTTCTTAGATTTTTATTTGAACAATTTTTTACCATTTTCCTGACAGGAAGTGGGCGTGATATAACGAGATTAATTATTATTTTCATAAGGAATTACAGATGAAAATATTCGTACAGTTTAAAAGGAAATTAAGTATTTACCTATTTTCGCATCAGCAGCCCAAGAAAAAGATGATAAAACAACACATAACAATAAGGAGGAAAATCTAAACTGCACTCGTCTCCACGACGCCATTCTCCCGAGTTGACAACTTGCTTTTGGGTTTGAGTTGGCCCAGCCAGCATTGGGACATTCACTTCCCGAAACCACCGCTGCGAACCAGCGGAGCGGGTAACCGGGTTTTACATGCGTAAAACGGGACAGCGGTTAACCCGCCGAATTGAAATAACTGTATATGATTCCCCGAACCGGGCAATTCGATTACACGCGTCATTGCCCAACCCATTTAGTGTCTCGCTTCCTTTTTCATTTGATTATTTTCTAAACAAACCATTGTTTTTTAACAGTACACGTATGTTATAAACGTTCTTTTCGAACAAGGGATAGCGATTAACCAATTTTCGAACATTATGTTCAAACAAGCAGCGAATGCGTGTTTCGAACACCCTAGAAGGCTTGGCAAGGTTTTCTTTGTTGTTACGTCATCTGCCTTGAGTTTACTGCTGTTTCATTATTTCTCTGTTGGCGTCATGGGGCCTTTAGTGATTTTTCTTTGTCGCTGACTCAAACCGTCACTGAGGATTGCGAATCTGATTTTCCCTACTACACCGCCGTGGGTACTAGTAAGATAATAGGATACCCGGTGGTGGTTTAGCGATTAACCAATTTTCGAACAAATTTTCGACCATTATTTTCGAACAAGCACCGAATGCGGGTTTCGAACACCTAAGAAGGCTTGGCAAGGTTTTCATTGTTGTTACGTCATCTGCCTTGAACTTACTGCTATGTTTCATTATTTCTCTGTCCATAGGGACTTTGGTTATTTTTCTTTGTTGATGACTGAAACGGTTATTGAGGATTGCGGATCTGATTTTCCCTATTGCAACGCCGTGGGTATACTAGTAGGATATCCGGTGGTGGTTTCTGGAATTAAAATGGCTGATAACGAGAAACCGCAGATCGGCGATTTTGGGAGAATCTATTATATTTCCTTTTTTCCATAATTTTTCACAATTCTTCCTTAGGTTTTCGCTTCGGGCGAATGTCCGAGGGCCTAAAAACAACCGACGTGAGATTCGTGACTGTAGACTGCAAATGCCGTGGCAAGTCTTTGCCTGATGGATCTGGATCGGCCAAACTAATACTCGAAAGAACGGGCCTGAAAGATTAAAAAAAAAAAACGATTAAAGACATGGGAACACTATTTAAAAAATAAATAAAATTGGATTAGAGGAGTCGTGCTCAGCTGTTAGGACACACTTGTTAGATATGCTGTAACTTGATCCTACGGACACATCCTTGGGAGCGTAGTCGCATTTCAATCTAAACGCTACGTCTCCTGGCATCACTAGCTCCTCGTCGTGTTGCAAGACCACCATTGCAGTGTAAATATCATCTTCCTACCAAATAAAATGAAATAAAACGAAAATCAAGAGGGCAGAAGGGCCAAAGTTGGTCGTTGCTGGGAAGATAAGCTTCAATTCATGCTTTACTTGCTTAATTCCGCATTCGTCCAAGGGCAAATTCAACTTGAAATGTCTGCCTTTAGCCGCTTTCAAGAAACAGTTCTCGGGACGGGTGTAGAAACTTCCTCTGGTGTAAATTACGCCATCAAAGTCTTTGTCGGTGACAATCACCAATTCCATAGAATCCGGCAAACATTTCAAAACTATCCGCTCGTAACTGGACGTGGCAACCCCCACATGCATTTTTCGGCTCACATCTTCTCTCCACAAGCTTTCTAAACAAAATAACACAAAAAAGTTCAATGAAACGATTAATTAAACCAAACGATTCATCTCACTTCAATGAATCATACCTATTTACGACTTCATAATTAAATCTTCATAATAAAACCTTCATAACGAATCTTCATAATGAATCTTCATAACGAATCTCCATAATGAATCTTCATAACGAAATCTTTATAATGAAATCTTCATAACGAAGTCTTCATTATGATATATGAAGTCGAAGGGATGAAGTTCATACCTTTGGCTGAGACTAATGAGATCAAGATGCAGCTGCAAATCAACAATGTCTGCATCAAAAAAGATTTCTAATTATATTTGTGCACTAAACGAAAAGTAAGAAAGACTGTAAACAATTGCCAACTCACTCTTAGGTGAAACCCAAAGTGCCCAACAGGTGTGACTGAATCTTCAGCCTCGAAATATGCCTTTGGGCTAAAGCGGGAATAGGAACCGGAAAAACTTTCTCTTTGAAGTATATTTATATATATTACATTCCAGAAGCCTCCGTAAAGCTTTTTGTTTTTATGCACCATTCCACTTCATTGTTGCTATAGACATGGGATTATTATAGTCACCACTAGTATCACCTTTCTTAGTCTTACCTTCGATTGAAAGTATTGGGCCGGGAAAAAAAAAATCTTTCAATGCATTAAATTTCCACAATTGATCTTTTATAGATTACCGATTTTGAGCGCCAGATGTCGTAAAAAAATATTAATTGCCCCCTAATCCTAACCCTAATCTAGAAACTGAGCTTATTTAATTACAGAAAGAGCTCAGTTTCGTCTTTCGTGCCAGAAAAATCTTTACCAAGCCATCAACTGCGGTCCCAGATGTTCATCACGAAGATAAAAATGAAAAAAAAGTAACTACTCGAGATATGGTGTCAGGGACGGATAATTAATTTTCTCCTCTCTTTTTTTCTCTTTTTTTTTTGCAAGTCGGGAATCATGATTGTATGTCCTTGACATTGTTGTTTTTGACCTTGTTTTAAAAAACCGAGTTGTTAATCTGCCAGGGGAGAATAAAAATAAAATGTGAAAATAAAGCCACGCAAAAACATCAGTCCACAGCCATAAAAGGAATTAAAACACGAAAGTCTGGCCGAAAACAGAGCGGGGAAGAAACACGCCAATATTAAAATAGTTTCCGGAATTATGGCTTAGGAGTAGAAGCGACTCTTTCTTCGCGTTTAAAGCAGTCTTCCAATGTTCCTGGAACCTAAAGGGAAGATACGAAAGAACGTTAGTAATAGTACGATGTTGGATTCAATTTAGCTGAATTTTACAGAGGGTTTAGCGCGATGGGTATCCACAGCTTCCACCGCCAATTTGACTTCCTCCACTTTGCAACCGTAAGCCACCGGAGTTAACTTCAGGACGGCGTGTAAAGGCACCCGAATATACGGTAGCTCATCTAAAATAACAGATTATTTGAGTCTTTCTTCATAATATGAAAGCTTCCTAATGAATAATGATATGAAAACTTCATGATACGAAAATTCAAGAATTTAAAACATACTAGTCATTTTATGCAACCCTAGATGGCGTAAACTAAAGCTGCCCACGGCGAATGCTGCAAGAGTAATGCTTTTTTGAAAATTAATTTCATGATTTCTTTAAAAGTGTTAACTTCTTATAACAATTTCAATATTACATATCATAACTAAAGCTTAAGGCAATTTTTCGTACCCTTTCAGAACACACAAGCCTGTTAAATCTGTTTACTATAAACTTAAAAAATGCAAAACAATATATACAAAATAAAGAGAATGTTAGTTTTACATCTGTCACTAGATGTCTTCGATCGTCTACTTTAATTACTTACTTTAAACACTAGAAATTAAAAAAAAAATCTAAAATAAAGTTAGTATCGTGTAGTTTACGGTGAAAGACTTAAAAAACTTAAGGAAAAAAAAGTATAAAGAAAGTAATACCAGCCGAATAATCCAGAAAATACGCTAAAAGGCATCGCAAAACTGCTTGGTGCCCAACAACAAGCACGTTTTCTTGTCGTTCGAGCTCCATAATGACCGGTTCCAAGCGAGCCACCTAAAAAAAGCCCCCAAATTAGATCAACTAAGTGCACAAAACTCAACCTTCTCTCTTTTTCCTTACAAGATCTTCATAAGATTCGCCTCGAGGGTAACGATAATGGAATTTGTTTCCGTCACGTGCGTTGAAATCGTCCGGCAAGGACTTGGCGATTTCTTCGTACGTCATTTCTTCGCAAATTCCCTTAAGAACAAATAGATAGAAAGTTTTTAATAATTTAATAGAATAATATCGGAGTAGCAACTCGGGACATACAGCATCAATTTCGTTCAAAGCTCGCCAACGCTCCTGAGGCGCGTCAATAGAAGCTGCTGTCTGAATGGTCCGTTTCATCCACGAAGTCCACACACGTAAATCCGGAATGTTTTGCTCATGAATGTAATCTGCCAAAGCAGTCGCGTATTGATTGCCCCTGCCTGAAAGATCTGCATCGCCGCCAATACGTCCTCGAAGATTATACTCGCTCTCCCCATGCTAAAAATGAAAAAAAATATTAGTTTAACACACTCCTTCATACACAAAAAAATAATAATTAAACAGTAATAACTAAAAAAGTAATAATAAAAAATAAAAAATAGACTTCAACAATTCTTATCAAACTGAGTGGAATTTAATAAAAAATTCATAACTGAAGGCGTAATTAAGGTTCTTTAAGGATAATTACCCGAGTGAGGTAGATAGTCCTAGGTGTAATGTGAATGTTCATAAGATAGTAAACAATCCTGCTTTGGATATGTCCTTCGTGCTTATGCACCACCACTTTTTCCCCTACAAATGTTCCAAAAACCACACCAAACATTAAAAACACCTTAAAAACTAATGAAACGGGATTTTTTGTATTTTCTAAACTTTTACCTGTGTTGAAAACTTTCATATAGCTAAGTTCAGTTTCTAAGGCTTCATCCAGTGCTTGGTACTGCTCTTTGTAATGCTCAATGCGCAACAAAAAGTCGTTTAAAGCCGTCTCTGTGCTCATGTCAACATAATCCGGACTATTAACTTTGACTTCCTAATGAAATAAGAAAAAAAATTTGTATTAATTTAAAAAAGAAAAGAAAAAACATAATAAAAGAAAAATAAATAAATTCCATTGAAATCTAAAATGATTTTTTTTTTGCTTTACCCTGATATTCGATTCAACGATCTTGGGATCATCACAAATGGATTCCACGAAGAAGAGCTTGTACCCCATTTTCTCGACAACAATATTATAAATCATCCGACGACGCTCCCTGGTGGTATTCGTCGCATCAAAAACCTATCACGAAAATCGATATATTGCCATTTTCTTATTTATTTTTCTTGTTGTTGTTGTTGTTGTCGTCGTTAAATGCACTTACTGCTACTTCTCCACCAGCTTCGAGCCAATTGCATACATCTTCTAAGGCATCCAAGGCACACCGGGCTCTGATAGCCATCGCCTCACGATTCTCCGGACTGAAAAAGTCATGCGATTTGTAAGCAGTCGTCGCCTGACGCCGGTACTCGCCCAAATTGAATACTAGAAAAAATAAAGTACAAATAACTATCAGCTAATTCACTTTTCAACTTCAAATTCAATTTCAAATTCTGGTTCAAAATCAATTCATTTTCTTTGAACCAGAATTATCCGTATTCACATGATTTTTTTAATATTTTAAAAATAAATATATTAATTATCTCATAATTAATCATAAAATGTACTTACCTTTGGTGTTAATGCCGATCCAATTGAGGTACCGCGACAGCTTTTTCGCAATATACGTCTTCCCCCTGGCGGGCAATCCCACCATGGCAATAACATGCGGCGTGTTGACATAATTGGCTCGCTCTCCTATTCCATACACAGAAAAAGGAAACACCCAAAATCAAAAATTAATCACGGCATCCAATTAATAAATCATAAAAGAACATATGCCACATTCACAGATAGACGAACCTATGTGCACCGAATCGTTACGCTTGCGCTGGAAACATTCTCTTTTGGTCTTGATCATACTCATATCCGAATTCATTGTCGAGATTCAATGGATGCCACTGATGAGTTGGGAAGCAACACAACACAACTCACTCAAAAAAGCCACGCAAATACCAACAGACGCCGGCTATTAGACCACGTGACTGGGTCGTGAGTGCTTTTTAGCCCGTCACTTGCATGGAAGAGTTGCCTGCCTCTTAGTTCGGTACGTAACCGCCCGAGAATCCCGAGATGAGACTATCCGGAGCGAGCAAAGAGCACAATGAACCCAAACCTTAAAACCTCGGTTTCCAATTACACACCCTAACTGGTTTTTATTATATTTCTTCTTGATATTTTCTATTCTCTTTCTTTTAGTTTGTTTTCTCGCCAAACTTGGAACATCATCTGCGTTACTAAAGAATAAGAAGTATAAAAAGAGCCGTTACATCCCTTACAGCTCCTCATTTCAACTCGCAACAGCAAGAATGAAATTTCAAACCGGTTCCGCTAAATAACAAAAAAGCCCCAGCTCTTCACTGGAATCCGCAATGGCAAGAATGAAATTTGATAACGATTCCGCAAAGTCATAAAAAAGCCCCGCTCTTCATTAAACCCACAATCTCAAGAGTGAAATTTGAAACATGCGGTTTCAGACGGGAAAGTCTTCAAAAATGAGTTAACGCAAACCCCAGACCTTGTACTGTACGCAAAAAAGTGCGTCAGACGACAAGGAACCTCTTTTAAATAGAAAAGAAAGAAAATAAGCGAAGGAAATAGCTGACGTAGTATCGCGCCACATTCGTGACCCTGAAACTGGTATCACGTGTGGGCGCTGTGCCAGCCCATGACGTCGAAATAATGCCCCTTTTAACAACTCTTCAACTCAGTGATCCAAATGGTTTCTTTCGGTATTTCAAAGTCAATACTTAGTTTCGAAGGAATTTAATAAGAATTTCAACAATAATCGAGTCTAATCTTAACTATCCACTCTAAAGTCTAAGGAGAACTTAAGTCAATAATCTAAATAAAAGAATAGTTTTGACAATCAAAATAATTTTCTTTGAAAAAAGAATAAAAAGAAAACATTTCTTGGAGGTATACGGCAACGTTTGAATCCGCAATTTTCTTACCGACTCTCCAGATGACGTCACGCTGCGGCCTAACTCGGCGTAACGTGGTCCACGCCATGCCTAACTCAGACTCGGTAACCGTAACCTTTCCCGCTAGCTCCATGAGACTGTTGAGCGTTTCCTGGTTAAGCGAGGACCGGCAAGCCGTGTCGCATTGTGGTTGCTGAGCCGGACTGTGCGATTCGGGCGACTGACTGGGCGAAGAGCAAGTGTCGCAGTCGCAGCGTCCGTGGAACGCCTGCGGGTTCGCGAGGGAAGCACTGTGGTGACGCAACAAGAGCCTCTGCCATTCTGCCGTTTTCTCCATCAACAAATTCTGGCTACTGGTTTCACAACAAGCCATTTTCAACCCAACTATCCACTTTAGCCAACTGTTTTAAAAACGCTTCTTATGGCTTTTCACAAGCAGTAATGTCCAGCTCTCACTAGTTTAAAAGTTCAAACTTACGAAACTCATGTACATTACAATAGGTCACGTCAATCTAGAAAGTACAAAGCCCGCAAACTTATAAATGTTATTCTGCCTTGAATATGGATCAGCGCAAAGATTGCAACACGAAATAATTCGTACTTATTGATCGTGTTTGCAACGTCTGCTGCTTTTTACGGCGACAAAACCGAGTCACTTTATCAATACAAGGCCTGCTGGGACCTTCACTACAAATATCCTCTTTGCGAACACAATTTTCCGTAAAATCTTACAATATGGCGTCCTCACCAACAATGAAATTTCAAGTACTCGTCCTCACACTAGCAACAGTGAATTTCGAAGTTTTCAAAAAGTCGTCCTCACAGAGACAACAGTGAATTTGAAAGCATTCGTCCTCACACTGGTAACAGTGAATTTTGAAGTATTTCAAAACTGAACGGGCTCAACGTTACAAATCGAACATTTAAGGCGTCAGTGACCATTTCAATTACTCTAGCACTGGAAACTTGAGATCGCTGCACTTCGAAATGAATCGATGAGAATAAGAAAAGCTCGAAAAGTGTTCAACAATGGTCCAAAGGTGCGGTCAAATGGATAAAATAGGACTCGTCAACGTCTCCCACCAACCAGACGTATACAAAACTGTGTATCGATCGAGTCTTGCTCGCTACGGACGTTGGTAACGAAGATTCGTTCGCAAACGCGTTGAGCGAACTGAACGACTGAACCCCAGTAGTACACGTGACGAGAGCATGGCATAAGAGAAAGAGAAGGAGGAGCTATGGGGTTCCCCTTTGGCCTTCGCTGAGCTCCAAGCGTGGACTAGGCATGCTCCAAGTCTTGGCCGTTGGTGCTATCTAAGCTAACCCAATAACAAAGGTTTTTGAGAGGAAAAGTTTTTGAGGGGGTGAAATCCCGGTCATTTGGTCCAGCTTGTTTTTGAACTCCCTCGCAATACGTCGCATACCAAGAATACCAACAAAGGACCCGGTCAAGGACAAAGAAAGCTGTCGCAACTTTGCATGCTTTTGCCGTTATGCGCAAAGAATAAACAATACATGTTTTGTATTCAAACTATGGCTTTCCTAGCTTTTGCATCACATTTTCTTTTTCATCAAAGAGAGGTTCTGTTTCGTGTTCATCAAGCGTTCTCTAATTTGCCTAACTTTCTCAAGCATTGAATAATGTTTGCAAATATAATATTTGAAATTAAATCAGAGCTCATCGCTAGAGGTGCGAAGACCCTTACTTCTTTCAATAGGCTAACCAATTGCTCACTTTTCAGTAATTCACGACGAATTCGATTAACGAACATAATAGTAAGTCATAATAATAACATGGTAAGTATACTTAACGCTAATTTCACCTTTAGAAACCTTTTTCGTCGTAATAACATAGAAAATTCTATCAAAAGTTCAAACATTCAAAACCATTCAAAATCTTCCCAGTTTTAATTTTAATTTTTTATATTATTAAAGTTTTAACAAATTCTAAGTTCTACAAATTTAAATTAAAACACTGGAAAATTTCCTTACTTCAGTTTACTACCAAAGCAAAAATGAAAAACTTCCCGAATTCAGAAAAATACACAGAAATATAGCACCTAATTTCAAACAATTTTCTCAAATATTCGTTTTCCACGTTCTCTCAAGACTTCGAGCTAATAAGTAGTAAGAGGCATTACCTGGCTTGGCTTTGATGACCAATCGTCCCAATCGGTGAGTTCGTAGCATAGCTACGAAGTGTTGGTCTTCGGTTTGGAAGCCTTCTTTGGCGTCCGTATTGCAATTCACGTTCAAATTCATGATCTAAATCCTTAAAATGCGAGTTCTTAATTAAAGACTTAATGAAAATCGAAATCTCGCAGGAAAGTTTCCAGCTCCACGGCCTAGCCACTTATGCGTTCGAGATTTCGTCTTTCAAACGAGACAAAATAAACGCGCAGAGAGCTCTCGATATTCCTGCGAACTATATATAAATAGATAACACTACTTGGACTGCTGCCCATAAGAAAACTTAAAACGTGGAAGCGAGCGAAGCCTATCCGCGGGAAGGTTTTTGGAGAGAATGAAGAAGTCCACACAGTAAACGACCAAATGAAACTGCAAGACGGAAAACAAAAGCCCGAAAGCCCTAGAGCGGTAATAAGAAGCTCGTTTCTCCAGTCTCGGGTCCTTAGAAGTTCCGGAGAAATCAGCGAAAAAATCAAATACTACAAATAACAATAATAACCGTAAAAAATAGTAATAAAATGAATTTCGCCTTCAACTCTTGAATTGCATTCGTCCAATCTCCATTTTTACACAAGTTGAGATCAATACTTCCATTGAAAAATAGGCTCGGTTATTTTAAAAAGGGAGCAGAAGGCACAACATACGCAACCAGACATGGATTAGTTTGTTTACACCTTCGGAATTTAAATAAAACATTATTAACACTTCCAAAAATAATCCAAAATGTCAAATAGTACCTAAAAAAGAAGTAAATTAAGTCAATCAAGCTTAAAAAATTAGGAAAAATTAAATTTTTTTTTTTATAAATAATAATAATAAATTAAGTCAATCAACCACTAAAAAGTAGGAAAAATTAAAAAATTTAATAAAATGGAGAATCTAAGAAACGCCCTAAATTTGACCAGTATTTTAAGTAATATCATACGTTTAGTATACCTTGTAAGCTCTTTTTGCTTTTAGAGAATCTTGATAAGTTCATTTAACTCTTTTGGAGAGAGTTATTAAAATTGGCAGAAATTTTGTTTAATTTTTTTTTACTTCTTTTGACGCTTTAGAAATTTAGAAACAGATGCAGGATTTGGACAAATCCAGCAAGTTTCCCTAATCGTCGTCAAGGAAATCCCGATCGGTTTTACAATGGTGAGCGTAAGTATAGCGGTCTCTTTCCTTATCTCGGGTTTCTTCATACTGGATGTGGCTGTGGGAAGGGATCAGGCCAGGATCTTTAGGGGCAATGGGGAAACAACACCACAAGATGAACGCAATGAAGGCTACACATGTGCCAATGAGTAGGATAAAGTCCTCCACGGTCTAAAAATGAAAAGCATAACAGAATCAGCATTTTTTTTTTTTTTTTTTGGAAGTTAGTATGAATGTTACCGGTTCTTCGCCCAGGAGAATCGAGTTGATTAGGTAGAGGAAGTCATCGACTGGAGTCATGGTTTGTTCTTGGAATATGGAAAAAAGAAGCCCCCAAACTTATAGTTTCAAGTTTGGGTCCAATTAATGCCAGGCAATGACGAATTACCGTGGGGCATTTCCCAGCGTTTTCTGGCGAACGTTTTCTGATGAAGGTTAACACCACACCACCCACGCCCTAAACGGATTCGCACTGTTTACAACAGACAAATTACATAAAATAATACTCTTTTTTAACTTTAATTGTTCTTTTTTATTCGAGCAAGTAATGTATTTAGAACGTTGGTTAATGAATAAGCAATAACTTAACGTAAGTTTAAGTTTGTAAATAAAATAAAGTTTCAGATAAATAAAGATAGGAATGGGTATAGGGCTAAAGAAACGTTCGAAAAGTTTAGGGTTAGCGGTTACCTATGTAGGAAAGACAACAACATCACCAACAATGTAATTTTACGCGAGTGTTTGCAGGAAAGGGCGGCGTTTTCAAAGCTGCATTTGACGGTGGGGAGGTTCTTTTTCTTTGAAAGGGAATTACGGGAGTCACATGGGAGAACTCGCCCATAACACACAACACCAACAATTCTTCTTCTTCTTGACGTTTATAGTCGATCCGCGCCATCTAACGGGTGCAATGTCGACTGCCGCTTTCAAATTGGGGGTTTCTTCGGTTTCTTCTCTGGTTCTTTGGATTATCTTTGGACTTTACACATGTTGTTTGGAACGGGTGGAAGTATTTTTTGTTACCTTATTTTTACCTTTATTTTTTGGCCGGAAGTATTTTTTGTTACCGTATTTTTTAATAGCTGTGACCGCCGCTCGTGAGTCTGTAAGTATTACGTAGGTAGTCGTCTCTACATTTTCGATTGTTTGTATTGCCTCTTTAATGCCAACAAGCTCTGCTGCCATTACGGACGAGTACTTTGGCAGGGCGAAGGCTATCATCTGATCTTTGAATTCTATAAAGATGCCTATAACTCCTACCTTACCTTCTTCATCTCTTGAGCCATCTGTAAAGATCTTTTTGCAGTCTTTGTATTTATTTTCTAGATAATCGTTTATAATGCTCTGTCTGCCCGTTTGTGGCCCTGATTTTCTTTTTAATTTCGGTATTTCTTCCCCAATCATTCCTAGTTCAAAATCCCACGGTGGTATTATAGATTGTCGAACAGGTTTCCTTTTTCTACTTCCGGGATTCCATATGCGTCCTGCAAGACAGTGATCTGATCTTGTATTCTGCTTCCTCTGTGGTCTAGTACCCTGAATACTACTTCATCTTCTTGGAAACTCTCCATCATCCTAAATCTGTATAACCTACTGCCAGTTCTTCCCATCTTTCCCTCAGCGGTGGTATACCTGTGGTACACGAGAGTACCGGTATGGGCGTGGTCTTTGTAGCCCCTGAGATGATTCTCAGGGCTCTGTTCTGAACTGTTTCTAACTTCTTCAGCAGGGCTTTGTTTGCATCTTTAAAGATTATTGCAGCGTATTCCAGCTTGGCTCGTATCAGTCCTTTGTACCAGGGTAATTAGGGTCTTTTTGTTTGCCCCCAGCTCGTTCCCGCCAATTGTTGAAGTACTCCGATCGCTCTGAGCCCTGTTTCTCTTAAGTTGTCTACCTGTTGTCTAAAGTTTAGGCCTTTGTCTAACGTTACTCCTACAAATTTTCCTGTCTTGATTATTTCTATTTCACGGCCTTTTATTTTTATTTTATCCCTTTCTTTGATCTTCCTCTTCCGGGTGATGATAAGACATTTAGATTTCTCTGTTGAAATTTCGAACCCGTTTCTATTAGACTACTCTTCTGTTCCCGTGCCACTACTGCCGTACGTCTTAATGCCTCTTCTAGCTTTTTATCTCTCGTCCACGTAGCAATATCATCGACGTAGATGGAGTAATTCACTCTTGTCAAATCCATGGGAAAGTCTAAGAGCCATGGACTAAGGACGGACCCCTGTGGCATTCCTCTACTCAGGGGAATCTTCGATGATGTTGTTGCTCCTATTCTCACTTCTAGGGTTCTATTTTTAAGCATATTTTTGACTGTAAGAAGGATTCTTCCCCTAAATCCCAGTCCTCCCATCTTGGCAAGTAGATTGTTAATCCAGACTGAATTGTACGCTTGTTTAAGGTCCAGCATTAACACCGCTGCTGAGTCTCCTGATTGCAGCGAGTCTTTTGGCAATCTTCTTTCAATCTGACAAGGTTATCTATGGTACTTCTGCCTGGTCTAAAGCCGGTTTGCATGTTTGAGAAAAGTTTGTACCTTTCACTTATCCAATTTAATCTTCTCACTAAAAGCCTTTCAAAAATTTTTGCCACGCACACATGAAATAAGTGATATTGGTCTGTATGATTCCATTCTTTGTGGATCTTTTCCTGTTTTTAGAATAGGTATCACGAGCGCATTGGTCCACTCCCGCGTCACTTGGCCTTCTTTTAATATTTCATTGTATAATTCTAGCAGTCTGCCTTTGAAATTCTGAGGTAATTTGCTCAATAGCGTGTAATGTATCAAGTCTCGGACCTGACTTGTGTGGGGTAGCTTGGACATTACGTCCGAGAATTCCCAGTTTGAGAAGGGTTTTTCTAATTCCGGCCATCTGCTATTTTCCGTCACGTAATTGTTGATTTGTTCTTCTAGGTTCTGGTTTTCTCGCTCTTTCTCCCCAGTCAAATTTTCGTTGGCCTGGACGCTCGCAAAATGTTGCGCCATTTCTTCTGCTATTTCCTCCTCTGACGGACACTGCTGGTTCCTCGCCGTCTTAATGTTGTGTGTCAAACCTTTGCCCCTCTTGCCTTCCATACAGCCAATTAATCTCCAGTTCCTTCAAGTTTGAGTTGCCCATTTTGTCTACCTTTTCCCTCCAGGATCTCCTTTTTTCGCTTCTCACTGTCCGTTTGCACTGTGCTTGTGCTTTTTTGCATTGCTCCCTGTTCTCGTCCGTGGGGTGATTTTTAAAATTCCTGTACTTTTGCCTCACTATTCCCAATTCCTTACTGCAATCTTCGTTCCACCACGGCCTTCTGTTATTTTTTTAATCCGTCTAGGTTCGCCTTGATCTCGTCTTGGTCTCCCTCCCTTAAACCGTATGTATTGTTTGCTTGTTTGAATGATTATGTCAATAAATTTGGTGTATTTTTCTTCTAAACTATCGTTTTCTGTTGTCTTCTTTATGTCCGTATTTCTTAACTCTTCAGTCCACATTTGCCAATTTGCTTTAACAAAATCCCATTTATATGCCGAGCTTTTGGCGATTACTGTTGCATTTGTTTCTATTTTGACTACCTGGGGAATGTGGTCACTCAACAGGACTGCCCCATTTCTTACTGTTGTTTTCGTTAATAAATCAGTGGTTGCAAAGCACAGGTCTAGCGTTGAGTTTTGCCCATTCCCGCCTATGTAAGTTTCGACGCCTTTTTCAGATTTGAGTTGTGGGTCTTCCCAATCCCAATCTTCTAGGAAGTTGAACAGTGTTCTACCTCTTCTGTTATCCTGCTTCCCCACAGGCTATGATGCGCATTAAAATCCCCTACTAAGATCCCACTTTCTCCTTTCCCAATTTGTTCCATGTAATGTTGAAATTCTTGTGTTGTAATTCTGTGTTGGTTATCTTTTTCTAGCAAATATGCTCCTGTTATAAATATATTCTTTTCCCTTCCGATAATTTTTATCGCTATTATTTCCATGGCACCGTTTCTGAACGGTCTAAGAACGATTTTTTCCCATTGTATGTCCTCTTTTACCCAAAAAAGTACACCCCCACCCCT
Organism: Lepidurus apus apus; assembly: GCA_022832285.1. NCBI lineage: Eukaryota > Metazoa > Arthropoda > Branchiopoda > Notostraca > Triopsidae > Lepidurus > Lepidurus apus. The sequence continues at coordinate 3,956 of JAGJRO010000438.1, read as the reverse complement.
GTTTTCACCTTCCCTATCAATTCTGTGTTCTTTGTATCCCCTGATGCTCACTTTCTCGTTTCTTTTCAACCAAGTTTCGCAAATAAAGATTATATCTACTTTCCTACTTAGCTCGCTTACATATGCTATTAAGGCATCTGCATTTGCCCTTAGGCTTCTGGCATTCCAAAAGATTACTGTTAATTCCTCGTTATCCACTTCAAGAGGTCGTGTATAACATTACCTTGGCTGATAATTAGCTTAATGCAATTTCAGACTTCTTCCCATTTTCCTCCAGCGATAATTACTGCTATGACCTTCCTCCAGTATCTTTTTTCCAGTTCTGCCCGGTTGTTTGGGAATACAAGCATTTCTCCCGCACGTGTTATCTTTAATTTATTCTCCTTCAACTTTAGCTTTTGTACCATTTTATTCACCTTAAACGGACTGATTTTTAGCGAAATTGATCTCCTTGTTAGAGAAACTAAAAGCTACGGGTCGAATTTCTTCTTTATTCCACTCATCCCCTGAATCCGTTTCAGTAATTGAGGGTAATTGGGCTTGAGCCCTCCTACGTTTGCTACCTGGTTCCAGGGGTTGTCGGCTTTCATCGCTACCCCTGGCCTCTTCCGTTGTCTTTTTCAATTCCGTCAACTTGGCTTTCTTGATCTTACCTTTTTCCCTTCTTCCCATCACTGTTGTAAAACCATCCATACCCCGAACATCTGAATCCACAATTCCACATTGCTCATACTTTCGTCTCTATTTGTTAGTCCCTCCAAACCCTTACGGAACGCCGTTTGGGACAATATTCGAGTTAAAACGGGGAGCTGTCTAAAGCCCGCGGGTAACGCGACTGTGAGACGCTCATGGAGACGCTGAACCTAATAGCGAATACCATTGGGAACCTGGGGCAACACTTTTTGGCACTGAGTGCCACAAATTCACTGTTGCAACACACAATTCTGCGGCACAAGCGGTGCTTTGGATCTTCCCAAAAAGATCCCAATCCGATCCGATCATTTGATCAGATCGGATCGGATCGTCGGTGTATCGTAAAGAGCGTGGATCGGATCTTTTTTAGGGAAATTTACCGATCAATTGAGGCCATCTAGTGGCCGCTGCTAGTAACTGTTAATTACTATTAATAACTAGTTTACTATTTAATTACTATTAAAACTATTAGTAACTAGTAACTAATAACTAGTAAATATAAATTATGTCTATGATGGCATTAAAGGGAACATTTAAGTTGTTTAAAAAGTAGTGTACCAGTCTTCGTATGACATTTTTTTTTGGCTTGAAATTATCCCGTGCAAGCAAAGCGGAAATACTATGTTTAATAAAAAAGCACAGCTTATTACAGGCTTTATTTTAGTTAAGTTTTGGTAAGTGATTGGGGTATATATAGCTGTTTCACGTATGGAGCTTATTGCAAGAGTAGAATTCCTGGTTGGTCACTATTTTTACTTTTTTCAGTATACATTTCAAATAGCAAACTTTATGTTATGAACGAAACTGTCGGTTAAGTGTAAGGAAGCAAGGTGAACGAAGCTGTATTAAAGCGGAGGAAAAGCAGGGATGCGAGCTAGTTGGAAGCCGAGGCTGAACTGTTGTATTTGGGAGGGATCTAAAACTATCTCGTTTAAAAAGCCCTCTATCTCAGCATTACAACAACAAAACATAACACTTTACATTTTAGTTCAGGTATATTTAGCGTTATATTAGTTACATATGTATGGATTTAAAAAAAAAAGGATCGGATCGGATCGAGATTTGTTTCGATCCGGATCTAAATTTTCCGAAGATTTGCAGGATCGGATCTGATCGGATCGGCAAAAAATGCGAATGATCTGTAAGGATCTAAGATCCGGCGAAAAAAAAGATCCGAAGCACTGGGCACAACACACAATTTTGTGGCATTCAGTGCAAAAAGTGCTGCACCAGGGTTCCCAATGGAAAACGCTATAAAACGCGTGGAACAAAAGTGCAAAAGTGGGAGTTCCCTCAGGCTGTGATGCCATCATGACGTAAAAAGCAGTGTTTTTGCCGTTAGGTATCGATATGTTAGAGTCTAATAACATGTTGATAATAATATGTTAGGTATTGTTTTGTTTCGAAACATCAACAAGCCACTTTTTACAAGATATTGTTGTCGTTAAACATCATTGACGGGGCGAAGCTAGTTTGTCTTATTAGCATCCTTATTAAATCATACCACTAAAAAGAGTATTCGTGGAAATTCTCACCGAATTAGCGATTTGGAACTGGACAAGTAAATTGCAAGCCTATTATTCAAATTCATTGCCAGTTAGAGTTAGAGTTTATTATCATACTTTCCTCGACAACATGGAATACCAATTATTACCAATTAGAGGAGACTCGGGTAAATTATAACATTTCGCGCTTGTTTATTTTTCACATTTTTCACGAACTTAACTATAACCTAAACGTAGAACCAATAGATGCAGGCGTATCTCTGCTCTCTATTAAAGGGCAATAGCCAACGACATAGCATATTGATATTTGGACGAATTATTATTGTACACATTATTCTAAGAACGAGAAAATTTGTTTCAAATTTTTATGACTAGCCGTTCCCGAGTTATTGACTTGCGAAATTTTGGTATTTTCCCGCCACGAGAGCTATGACGTAGCGTCCGGCTGGAACACTACAGGCTGACGTGTTCGCGGTTCGTGTTCGTGGTTCACGGTTTGTGTTCGGTAAGTTCATGGTTCCTCTATGGCTCAAACTGGCATAGTGGCCGGACACTACGTCACGGGGCCCACGTGACCGCGCTGGCCAATGGCAAATATGCCCGTTTGAATGTTAGACTTCTTATTTTCTTATTATCTAGTTTTAGTTTTAGCGTATGATAAAAAGACACATAGAACTAGAAACTACCTTTTTTACTCCTTATTATAAGACAAAGTTGTTTTTTGGTGGCTATTGCTCTTTAAGCCACTGTATGCTCCATAAAAACGTAAAATAAGATCAAAGTAGCCTTCAAACCAGGAGGTCCTCTTTTGTTACAATCGTATAACCCCTTGAGACAATTGTAACAACATGTTTAACGTTGTGCGTTTTCCCATAATAAACTTAGCCGATCAAATTTTTAATGATACACCTAATAGATTGTAATGAAAATGTTGCGGTGAGCTAAAAATATTTTTGTAAAATTTTTGGATAACTGTAGTGTAATGGGTAAAATTGTATGTGTAGTAATGTTCCCGAAGCTCCCTAGATGGCTCTTTGTGCCGTGTAGAGAGTTGCAACACGTTCTTCAAAGTCTAGCACACCTATCTTGTGTGGTAGTTTGAAAGGCTTGGCACACGGCTCTGGTGTGCTTTTAGACGTTTCCAGCAGTTGAGTTAAGTTANGTTCTTCAAAGTCTAGCACACCTATCTTGTGTGGTAGTTTGAAAGGCTTGGCACACGGCTCTGGTGTGCTTTTAGACGTTTCCAGCAGTTGAGTTAAGTTAGGTTAGGTTAATTAGGCTAAGTTAGGTTAGGTTAAGTTAGGTTAATTTAACTTAACTTAACCTAAACTAACTTAACCTAACCTACCCAGATAAAAATGTATCATAATAAATTATGATATTTCACGATAAATTATAATCTATCACGATAAATTATGATCTATCTCGATACATTATGATCTATCTCGATACATTATGATCTATCACGATAGATTATGATCTATCATGATACAATTATGATCTATCACGATAAATTATGATCTATCATGATACATTATGATCTATCACGATAAATTATGATCTATCATGATTAAATTATGATCTATCATGATACATTATGATCTATCACGATAAATTATGATCTATCATGATAAAATTATGATACCGCACTTATTCAGTTTCTTCCTAGATTTCAGGTTAAATTGTGAATAAAGCAGCCGAAATTAATATTTGTTACGAGACTAAACCATTCGATGTACTTCACAAAGCAGGAATAAT
>JAGJRO010000437.1:0-32887 GCA_022832285.1 Lepidurus apus apus | reverse complement strand
TTTTAATAGGCAACTCCGTGTTATTTCATGCTCCGCGTAAATTCATACTGGTCGTCCGGTCCCGAGCCTATGTAATTAAGCGGGTTCCACTGTATCACAATACAAAATTCGAAACTTCCAAGCATTTTACCAAAATTTTTAAAATTACCAACAAAATACTGCAGAAAGCGTTACAAAGGAAATGATATCAGGAGTTTAAGTGTACATTTATTAATTACATTTATTTTCCTACAAATTACTGGCATTTTTTACAGTGTAATTACGAGAGTCCGAATGGACACTAACACTAAAGGATAAAAACGTAACATGTTTCCACTGTAATTATATAAAAACCAGAAACCATCTCTGATATTTGACGCAGAACCTAAAATTAAAGATACGAAGTCATCGAGTTTCAAAAACTAAAAGTACAATGTATGAAATGAAGCAAAAGTAATATCTACGTCACCTTAAACAAAAATCACAGTGACATCTTTCAGTAGATATAGTACAGCAAACTGTGATGCACATCTTGGAGAACAATATTCCCAGAAGTAAAATAAATTAAAAAACTTCCTCGAAATAAACCAGCGCCCGACACGGTGAAAACCTGGAAATCCGTTGGCGCCCAATTCTTTTCAATGCAACATACAATCATTACATTACTCTATACCTTCCTAACAGCCTCAAATTCCTTTTAAAATACCCCGAAACAGAAACAAAAAGACAACGCCTGTCATGTCTCCGCATCCATCACTTTTAAAGAGAATTGTGTAATACAAGTTTCTAAACAAAATAAGTTAGATAAGCAAGTACTGCACCGAATAAGAATATTGCCCATTAATTATACTGTCACTTAAACACGAGTGACGACCACACATGTTCGTATCGATGAAACAATGCTGACCACTGAGTATAAAAGGGGACCAGTACTGGCTTACAGGTATCTTCGACTGCCATAGCAATCCTAGTAATCCAAGATGAAACTTGTTATTGCTCTTCTCGTTACTTGCTGCTTGGCTACCTCGCAAGCTAAAGCTGTCGTTCCCAACCATCAAAATACCGGTAAACGCTAACTTCTCTTTAAAAAGTCGTATTGAAACTTAAAATTGTTTGAAAATCTTCTTTTTGCCGACTATTGGCAGATACAGACCGCGAAATAACAGTACCAGAATCTATTGTGTCATCTTTAAACACTGCTATCAATAATGTGCCCAAAATGATTCCGCATTCCGTTATGCCAATTCTTCCCGACATAGCAGCAATAGTTGCACACGTAGTAACATCAAATTTGCCCAATAGCAGCGAGAAAACTGACGAGTTGCTACGACGTTCTGACGAAGCGGCTCAATTTGAGCTTCGAGAAGTTTTGGAAAAGTTGAATATTCCTGTACCAGCCTCTGTGGAAGGAACTCTACAGGGAACTTTCGGGAAATGGTTCAAAATCCCTAAGCGGCCAATAGATTCGACTCCTCAAGATGGACTTTCAGCTGCGTTACGAGAAATTGAAGTTATTCTACCGGACGGTGCCGAGAACTTTGCTATCCTGAATTTGTACGACGCCATTCCGAAAAGCCTTTTACCAGTATTTTCCAACATAGCAGCCATAGCTATAGCTATAGCTATAGCTATGGGATTTCCTAAGTGCATATATGCACCTAGGAAATCCCAATTCGAACACGAGATCTGTTTCATCGCCAGATGGCTCCGACAAGGTAGTTCAACTTCGACTTCCAGCAGCACCACGAGTGTGGAAATTTACTTTACCGAACTCAACGAAAGCAGCTATTGCCAATTTGCATCCAAATATTGCAGAATCGGCGGTGATTTTACAACCCGCGGCGGAAGCAGTTGTAACTGCAATCGTGCAACTCCTAACCGAGAATGCATCGCCATGAAACCACTAAAGACGCTGAATAAAATCGCAGACTATTTTCACATATCTTCCTAAAGATGGGAAGCGGGAAAAGTATTGACTGTTCGGAAAATTATTATTGCAATTCTAGTAACTTTTTAATCTGCGCAATTTCCTTCCTATATCCTATGGAAGGAAAATAGGCATAAAAGCCTATAGAGCCCTTTAACAGCAGTGTTAGTATTATTTAGAGCACTTTGTATTTACCCATTTCAGAGCAGTTAAGTTACAATACACGAGTATTTCACGGAATGAAGCTTGAGCTTAAATTTTGAAATTTTAATGAAAAAATTTGTCGTGTTTAATGTATTTTCCAAGAATTAGTGGAGTATATTACGATTATGTGCGGTTTACGAAAGAATTATAGAGCTATTTAATTAGATGTCCGCAGAACCAAGCGACAAGCCGCTTTTCTAGTCTAATATCCAAGTTACTCATAGAACCCTTATACACAATTGGAAGACCCAGCACTTAGCGCCCTCTTGAGCACCATTTATCCATTTGACAAACAGCCTGCGACGCAACCGGTGACAATCACGCGGCAGTACTTTCAATGCTATTGCCCTACTGTACCTCGAGTGTCATCTAGAACGTCCTCCAGACCTTTTACAACAAACCCGAAAATATTCGAGTATTTGCTAGATACAAACTCAAATTTATTATTTGTAGTGTCCTTCCCTTCGAGTAGGTTAACCTTTAATTAAAGATTTTAAGTCTTTTGATTTAATTTTAATTTTAACTCTTTCATTAAAGACCCACTGGCTTTGCAAGACGAGTACGCAATACAAGGCTCCAGGAGACTTCCTAAAAAAAGAAAAAAATCGAGATCGAAAGTCTTTTGATGAAACGCCATCTTGAATTTAAACCAATTTCGCTAATTTGTATAATTCATTAACAAAACAGCCACTGTTTCGCATACACAAGACTTGCTGGAAACTCAAACGCCTTGGCCTACTTTCTTCGGGGAGTGTGTATGTGTGTGTATACACAATCTCGTATATACCTTCCAGGACGCAAAATCCATTCTAAATTTAGCTGGCTGCATGCCGCAAAACGACCGGCACTGCCGCGTCTAAAATTACATGCTTACTAACCGCTCCTCTGGCTCTTTTTTACACTTTCGTGTGTTCTCGCAAAGGTCTTTGCAACGTTTCTCATACTTGAATAATAAAACAAAAACGATCTCCCACCCCCATTGCTTAAGAAATCCAACCACCACACCAAAAAAAAATCCGGTCTAGCGCAATATGCAAAAAGCGTTCGGTAATCGCGTGTCTCCAACGTGGGCATTTCCCGAGGAGTTTTTAGCATAAAAGCCGCCAGCGCTGTTTGAGCTATTCGCCATAATTGCGTATATACCTGGTTCGCTCGAGAGCTTTGGACTTGCCCTGACTCCTCCGGTCTCCTCTCCGGGTTGCGCTCTGCCAACTTTCTTCACTTTCATGAAGGCAGTGACCCACAGCAGACGTTAGTGGCTATATAGTAGCTTCCCTCTTCGCCTATACGTCTTGGAACGAGTCTAAGGAAAGTGAAAGTGGTTGACGGTGTCCAACACTGCAAAACATCTGACACTTAATTGCGCTCAATCATGCGCTAATTGCGCCCGTCAGTGTAGCCCATTTACGCTGTCAATCTCGAACCACTGAGAATTACCATTTAAGGTAAGTTTCCCCATTTTTCATGCCCAGAAAAAACTAGTGTAAAAGATAAAAGAGAAAAACAGAGGCGGCGAAAGCGATACACTTATGCCCCAAACAACTTAAATAAAAGGTGGGGGCACCTTGCCAAGAGTGTGTGTGTGCGGAGGAAGCAAGCGAATGTGATCTTTTGCGCCTGAGTCAACGCAGACGGAAATAAAACTCGACTGACGGACAAATAGCTATCCAGGAAGTTGTTACATACTGCGAAAAATCTCATCTGCTCATCCTTCATTCTAATTACTGTCTGTTCCATGTAAGAAACTAATATAAGCTTTTCCTGTCTTTATTTTTTTACTCTGTAAAACATCCATTTCTTTTTTTAAATAAATGAAATTATTTACTTATTTTTTTTAAAAAAAGGAAGAGAACGTAACACCCATAAAGGCAACAGAATTTGCGGTCCAAACTTGGGTTCCGCCCCAAAAAAGGTGATGTGAAGAAACACAAACTGGTTTGGGCACACGGGAGGGAGATCATAGATGGACCCATACTCGCACCTTTTGTCCTAAAAAGGGCATATTCCTCAAATGCGTGTGGAATGCCTACGCAAACAAGTCTTCCAACCTACGCTCATGCTCTTTTCCTTTCCCCTTTTAGGAAGTGAGGCAAAACGTTGGAAACTATTCACTTCTTTTTATTGGCGACATGTCATCCAATCACATGGAGTCGTACTCGTTGCAGCAACAGGCAGTGGAGACATCGTTTCATCCCACCGAATGGGACAACCGTTTAGGTAATTCATTGTTCCGTGCTTCGCAACAGGAAAAGACGATTTCAGTTTAAAGAGAACTTCAACTAACAAACTTAAAAAATGCCGTCACAGATCGGATGCTGGATGATTTGCAAACCAGCATTTCACCACAACGCGACCACGTCAACCGCAGACTCTTCCAGGAACAGCAGAATTACGTGAATCGGAGTTACGGCCAACAAGCTTCGACCAGCCCCATCCCCGGCCTTGCTCCAGGGAGTAATCAGCGAAGTCGAAGCGCCTCTGCCCAGCGATATGCCCGTACCGAAGTACAGGTAATTAAAAAATACTAATGATCTAAAATCAGGTTTACCCTTTGAAATGTGCTAATCTTTGGAATAATAAATAAGGATTTAAAATGATTGCTATAATCTTTGGCGTTTTTGTTACCAGGAAAGTACGAGCCCTGGTTTTCAATCCGCCTTAGCCAAAAGTCGCTCTCGTAGCGCTCAACGCGAGTACCGGGAGTATCACACGTACGGAGAAAGTGGAGATGGTACTTTACTGGTTGGAATGGCGACCCCTGATCCTGTACTTGAACCTCTTGAACTAGGAGAACCTGCCCCGCATTTGAGTACCGTCTCTCGCACCGATTCCGACGTAAAATTCAGCCATTTTAATTTATTATACAAGTTTAGAGCCTTAAAATGAGTTTGATTGGAAACTTTAGCGCGGGCGATCCTTCGAAAAACGCACCGTGACGACCTACCGGTACAATAGCAGTTCTGGGCAAAGATCTGACGTTGATTCCCCTGTACAATCAATAGTCAGTACCGCTGATCGCCAAAACCGAGTGCGATCGCCCGACCAAAGTAATATAGACGAAAATAAATAAATAAAAAACCAAGAAAATAAACCACTATCAATTAATGCAATTTCAGGTGAGCCACCTTTAAAACCTGAACGCACCCAAGCGAGTAGGTTGAGGGATATCCCGACCTTACCGCTCCACCAAAGTACGCCTAGACCTCCAGAGGCTACCTCTGTGGATTCCTCTCCCAATGAAATAGATTTGGCACTAGAAGACCTAATCGCTAGTGCCGCCAACCGAAACGTTAATTCCGGCCACACCCACCAAGCAGTCGTTACCAAAAGTACCGTAACAACGCGGCAGGTTGCTCAGGATCTTCCCGAAGAACAGCGAATCGACGGTACCCGCGAAAGTGGAAATACGAGGCAATACGCTTACAGTTATCGGACGACGCAACAACAGCAACAGCAATATCAGCAAGAGAATGAAAAACAGCAACAACAGTACCAAATCCACCACCAATATGAACAACAGCAACAGCAAAAACGAGAACATGAACAGCAACAGCAACAACGACAACACGAGCAACAGCAACAACAGAAACGAGAACATGAACAGCAACAGCAACAAAGACAACACGAGCAACAGCAACAGGAGTACCAAATCCGGCACCAGCAACTGAACCAAAAGCAGCAAATGCAGACATATGGCCACAAGGAACAAGAAATGTACCACGAAAGAGAGCCAATTGTCACGGAACCAGATTCCGAGCAACGCTGGGAAGGTACGGAGAACACAGGTTCCTCTTCCTCTTCGTACGCTACGCGCTCCAAGTTCGTGTACAGCTACCGGACCCAACAACAGCAACAGCAGCACTTTGGTAGTTCCGTTGAAGGACACCAGTATTTAGAAGGGGCCCCTTCGACCGACAACTCCAGACTTGTGCTACACAGTCGCACGGAATCCTCCCTATCTTCCGGCAACAACGAGTCGGTACACTCGGGGGGAACTCCCAAACCTTTTTGCAACGTTTCGACCCACGAAAACTATCCAGGGTACATGGATGGCCTGCGCCCACCCGGTGAGAAATATAACACTCTGAGCTGTCATGTGCAAAGCCACCCGCGCTTAATCTGCAACTGCGACACCCACGAGGAGTTCCCAAGATTCCACGTACCGGACTTGCCGCCCAGTGCTGGATACGTCTGCAACATCCCCAATCATAGTCCGTTGCCGGCCTGCAATATCCCCGAGCATCCAAACTACCCTCAATCGCTAGGCAAAAGTCGGAATTCGCCGAACCCCGTCTGCACCATTTCGGACCATCCGCCGCTGCTTTGCAACATCCCTAAACATGCCAACTATCCCGAGTTTGCCAGCAAGAACCTGGGACCTCGTTCCCCTCCCGTCTGCAACATTTCGGCTCATCCGCAAGTGTGCACCATTCCCGCTCACCCGGATTACCCCAAATTGGCTCAGGATTTGCCTCCAGGGGTAGAACCTTACTGCAACTTACCCAAACACGCCCAAATGGCCTGCAACGTGGACGACCACCCGGATTACCCCAATTTAATGTCGAAGAATACGCCATTAGCTCCGCCGATGTGCAGCGTTCCCAATCATCCCAGTCTGCTCTGCAATATTCCCAAACACCCTCACTTTCCAGACTTTGGACACAAGTTGTCTCCCCATGCCCCGCCTACTTGTAATATCAAAACTCACCCTTATTTTTGTAACATACCAGTACACCCCAACTACCCTAAGCTGGCCCAAGATGCTCCTCCGAATTCAGAACCTTCTTGCAACGTGCCAGGTCACGATACAGCCCAACCGATCTGCAATGTGCAAGATCACCCTGACTATCCCAATCTTATGACGAAGAGCACCCCTCTGGCTCCTCCGATTTGCTCGGTGCTGAATCATCCACCTTTACTTTGCAATATCCCCAAACATCCCGGCTTCCCCGAGTTTTCCGGCAAACTTGGTCCCAGATCACCCCCCACTTGCAACATCAAGTCTCACCCTTACCTATGCAACATTCCGTTGCACCCTGATTACCCCAAACTGGCTCGGGATGCCCCTCCAAATGCCGAACCTTCGTGCAATGTCCCAACGCACTACCAGCCCATTTGCAACATGGACGAACATCCGGATTACCCCAATTTAATGACCAAAACTACCCCCTTGGCTCCTCCAATATGCACGGTCCCTACGCACCCTTCCTTACTCTGCAATATCCCCAAACATCCAGAGTATCCTGCTTTCACGGGGGATTTGGGACCTAAATCACCTCCTACTTGCAGTATCAAGACTCACCCTTCCATCTGCAACATCCCTGTGCACCCCGACTATCCCAAATTGGCCAAAGAACTGGGACCGAATGTAAAAGACCCCTGTTGCAACGTCCCCAAGCACAATCAGCCCATGTGTAACATTTCGGATCATCCAGATTTCCCTAGTTTGATGACCCGGAATACACCTTCTGCCCCGCCCATTTGCACCCTGCCGACGCACCCTACCGTGGTCTGCAACATCAAGAAACATCCCGAGTACCCGCTCTATGCCGGCAACGATACGCCAAATGCACCTCCGAAATGCAACGTCAATTCCCATCCGCATTTGTGTAATATTCCCGCCCATCCCGATTACCCCAAATTGGCGCAAGATGCCCCGCCGAATGCCGATCCTTATTGCAACGTACCCTCTCATTTGCAGCCCCCCATGTGCAATTTGGGCGATCATCCCAACTACCCGCACTTGCTAGGCAAAAGCACTCCACTTTCAGCCCCGATCTGCACGATCCCCAACCACCCTCCGCTGATATGCAACATTAACCGCCATCCGGATTTCCCCGCCTACGCGGGTGAAGTGGGGCCCGATTCACCCCCTAAATGCACCATTTTCTCCCATCCGCAGTTAATCTGCAACTTTCCGAACCACCCGGACTACCCTCGTCTCACAAAAGACGCTCCGCCTAATGAGCCCTTCTGTAATGTCCCCAGTCATCCCCTCACGGTCAAACCCAAGCTCTACACCCCAGCTGGAGGCCCCGCCTCTCCGCTTCCAGCCCGTCGTGGTCCTAGCAACGGACCGGAGCAGCAAGCTCCGCCCAAAAAGCTCGACGATTTAATGGCCTCCTTCTCCGGCGTCCCACAAGTAAATTTCGGTGTCTTTGTCTTTTTCATCGCTTTCTGACATTTTTTTAAAAAACTTTCTAGCCTCTGACGGTCATTTCGACTCCAGCGCCAGTACCCAAAAAGCCTATGATATCCGTAACGCCAGCAGCGAACGGAGCACCCATATTGGTTCAACCCGTGAAAGAGCCAGAGGCCATACTAGACAAACGCACGCCCCAAAAAAGCACTCCAGGCCCGCCCATTTACTACCCGCCTGGTCAAGACATGTTCATCAAGAAGGACGAACCGATGCAGGTACTAATATTCAGTCAATTTAGCCTGAAATAGTGTGTACACAATGTAACATTATCGGCACTAATTTCACTTGTGTCCTTCATTTCTAGTCCCGTACAATGGAAAAGAAGAAAGGGAAGAAAGGAGAATCCAAGAGTGGAGGAGAGGGCGGGGCTGGAGCAGGCGGGGCTGCAGGCGGAGCTGCCGTAGTGCCAATTTGTCTGCCTGTATGCTGTGCAATGCCTTGTGTTATTATGTGAACTGAATTAATCTCTCTTCTATAGAACTCGATTAACGTTCAAAAACAGCCAAAAAGAACAAAAGTCTTGCCTTATGAATTGAAGCAGAAAAAAATATTAACCCAGTCTTGTTACCGTCTTTTTCACGTGTTTTTAGTCTCTAGGCTTTTCCGCTTTTTCTTAACTTATTCTGTCTACAATTTGGAAACCCGGTGACTTGGAAGTTTAAAAAAAATATTAAATGGGTTTTTTTGTTAGTTGCTGGCTTGCTCGCTGATATTTGCTAGTCTTTTAGTCGACATAAAAAAGAACATTTTAATAAACTAAACCAAACTGAGAACGTATACCCTCGTTTATGCTCTGAACCTTCTTCTTCCTTACCAAAGGTCTAAAGGTCTTAATTAATAAAAAGATTCTTACTATAAAAAGTCATAACTATTTATTGATTTTTAGCGAAACCAAAAGCTGACTGAGAAGCTCGTACTCAATGAACGCACGTAATGCCACATTTTGGGGGGGATATACAAGGCCATACCTTCCTCCAGGATTCCTTCCCAGTACGGTGTACTCGCGAGTAAAGGAAATCGTTCAAAATCGGGGTTTTCCACATCGACTTGACTTGTGTTGGCCAACAAACCTTCGAAAGGATACAGACCATCCGAATCTTTCTGCGCGTAGAGTCGTAAATACTTCGAGCCAACAACTTGGCATAAAATGTTGTGATCTGGGTCAAAATGAACCGGCGAAATCGTCCCTGCGGGTCCAAACCACGCGTTGATTTGAATTTCTTCCACGTCTCCCTCCCCCAAGTAGCAATAATCCGGGATTACAATATCGTTCTTTAATTCCGGGATTTGATCGAATAACTGGTACTGAGCGAGATAACCTACAGTTGTAGGGGATTTCTCGATGTACTGGCTGACAAATTCATTAAGGGTCATGAGTTTCTGCGTCCAAGAGTCATCGGTGTACTTGGAACCGACTTCGACGGGAACAGTGCGAGCGCCTGCTAACTGCGTTAAATAGGCCACGCTCCACTTTCTCGGACCATTGAATTGTCGCGCTGGCCAATGGTCCATGGCATGAGGAATGAAGGCAGGCGAGTCACTTGTTCGCATAAGTGCCACGAAAGCTGCCAGGTCAACGTCGGAAAATTTCGGAATGGGTTTGGCTAGGCTGTTGTTCGAAAGCGGTAGTTCCAAGTAGGGTTTCTTGGCTACAGGACCCAGTTCCTCCTCACATTCATCATATTTGGAATTTTGCGCAGGAGACAAATATCCAAGAGCAATTTGGCTCGCCATAAGGGTGAGCACATGGTCCAAAACCGGTGCACCCATAATTAAACCAATATCGCAGGCTGAAACGATATTTTGCGCTCTTTCTGTCAGACTTGAGGACGAATTGGATACCAGGGCTAGAAATAGCGCTTTGCAAATGGAAGCGTAAGAATATGTGTGTCTGAAATGAATGCTTACGTCCTTCCAGTGACCCGTGTTGAGATCTTCCCACGTCCTGTCGATAACATCCTGAGCTAAGTCCAAGTATTGTTGCGGGTTGGTGGTTCTTTCGACAGGATCATAAACTGCGCGAATACACTGCTTCAAGTATAATCTGACGGCTCCTTCCGTGTCTTTTAGAGCTTCAATGGGCCAATAAGAAGGGTCGGGGGGCAACAAGGCCAACAATGAACGGAACATGTCCGTATCCTTCATTCCTTTGCAATGGAATACGGACTTCGCTCGCGCTTGAAACGAGAAGTTCAATAATTATAGACTCTGAAGAACATTTGTGAAAAAATACAGGTAATTTTTTTCTGGATAAGACAGCATAATGTGTCCAAAGTTGCTCCAGGCTGATGATCTCTGATAGAAGAATTTGCAAAAACTAAAATACATTATTTATAGCATATACATTTGTTGATATAGTTAATTTGCTTTTAATACCATGAACCCTTTGCCTATTTCTCGCAGTGTACATTTCTATTTATCAAAAGATAGCAGCACGATTTGTACTGAAAAAAGCACGTACTAACAAAAAGTGAGTGTTTCTGCTACTTTCTTCGCCTCTCCCATCCCTTTACTTTACAGCCCTCACTCTCAGCTCGGGAGCTCGCTTTGAATTGTTGGACGCCATGCAAAAGCGCAGCTTCCAGTCTGGAAGACAGCTAGTTTCACTACGTTCCGAAATTTTACATGTATTGTGAGTCGTTTCAGCAGTAAATTACCCGACGCTGGCAGCAGTATGCAGACTGGAACTTAATGCCAACCGTGTCTGAAAATTAGCAGTTTAGAACAGCGTTTCCCAAAGTGTGCGCCGCGAACGAAAAAGTTTGAGAGTCTCTGGTTTAGAAAAACAAAGCATTTGTGAATGTAAGAAACAGCGAAAACAGAATTTTCCTTCTCTAAGAATTTCACTAACGTTTAAACTTTTACTAAAAGTTTTCTTAAACTAAAAGTTTTAGTTTTAGAAAATGTTATGAGCTGGGGCAGAAATGACGAGCTAACATCAAAATCATAAAAATCTTTACTTACAGTTCGTCGATGGAAAAGGATATACAGTAATGGGCTCGCACTAAATAATACGTATGACAATATTTTTTGGCGCTATACGTGTTACACAAATTTTTTGTCACAGTTGTTTGTACGCACAGTTAATACAGGAGGAATGTCTTGCAATCAATTCTGGCCAAGTTTATAGTCGTATGTTTACCCAGTAAATTGATTAATTAAGCAATTAACTGATGAGCAATATCCCAAACGCGAGAACGCGCCAAATGTGTTCTGTAATTTCCGTCGTCCAGCCTTCTTTAATAATGATAACAAACAAAACGCCATCTGTTGCTATTTTTTTGCTAGCGTAATTGGTAAATAAACAAGCCCATGCGCCTTCCACGATTGATATCATAATATTCGATCATGTAGGTAACTAAATCAGTAAAATCACTTCAACCTTTTCAATTTCCGTTCTATTGGATGTATTAATAATAATGAATGTAACTGTGTAACAGTAGATTCCATAGCATAGGTTATGGCGGAAACTTCCTTCAAAGCTTCCATATGGCTCTTAAAAGCTGAACAAAATGCGGAATCTGTGGAACTGGAAGACTCGTATGTGCAGCTGCTCAGTCATCACGGCTATACTACTCAGCTCTTTCCTGTGCTTTCTTTTACGTTTCAAAATTTGAACGATCTTAGAGATATGGCACAAACTCCTGAGTCTTTTGCAGGTATTTTCAGAGATTCGCATTTTACAGCAAAAGTATGTGGTTGTTCTTGTATAGGCATCATCTTTACTAGTCCTCGGTCTGTAGAAGCTCTGCACCAAGCTACGAAAGAAGGGACGTTGCTAGAATCTTGGAGAGGGAAAAGATCTTACTGTGTAGGTGCCAAAACGTTTGATGCAGCCCAAACTCTGCTCGGATTGACTTGTAAGGGAGCAGATTGTGGTAATGCTGAAAAGCTCGCCTACTTAATTCAACAAGGTTTTACACTTTGTTTATAGATTTGTCACAGATTAATTCTGGGTGTGTTTTTCACTAGAAACGAAAAGTGTCGGATTACCCTATCTTTTCCCTTGCAGCTCTATGCGACGAGATGTTTTGCCTGCGATTATGGCTCAAAATCACATTAGTTTGGTTGAAATTCAAGCATATAATACTATCCCACATCCGGATTTGGAACGCTTAATGAGCTCGGCTCAAGCTACGGATGTAAGAGTGAGAAAAAGAGTACTGAAGTTTTATGGCTAACGATTATTTTTTCTCTCGCCCACTGAATCTAAGCAATGGCCCGATTTTCTGGCTTTCTTTAGCCCTTCAGGAGTACAATATGCCAAACCCGTTCTCGACCACCTAAAATGTCCCTGGAGTGAAATGAAAGTAATTTAATCCTTTAAGAAATTATGAAAAATTAAAATCGTTTTGGTTTTTCTGCCATAGATAATAAGCTTGGGTCCTTCTACTAGCTCTGCCCTACTCAAAAGCAATTTAAAAGTTAGTGCCGAGTGTCAAAAACCTTGTCCCGAAGCTTTACTGGGAGTTTTGTCGTGTTAACTGCCAAAGTTCGTTTTTTACATCTGCCAAAGTTTTTTATACAAATAACCCTGGGAAATTATAGACTTTAGTTGCAGCATCCAAATTTGTCCTTTATTTCTTTTTTTTTTAGCGTCCGTTTTATATTATTTATATAAGAAACAATTTTATTCCCATTTTTGATCCAATCACTTATCCTAATTTATCACCAGATGTCGCGCCGGCGTGAAAAGTAGAACCAGGATTGCGCCATCATCGGTGTCTTCTCCTCACAAACAAACCTTATCGTTGATCAAAATATAAAGATGGCCGTTTATGGCAAATTGTTGACAACAAGGCATAATTATTAACGCATTCGTTTTGTTAATTGAGTGCACAATAAGTGACGTATTGTTGTTAAAAATAATTAAGTACTTATATAAACAGTTGGTTTAGTTATACCGTGATATAAACTTCGGCTTTTGCTCAAACCGTTTACCGTGTAGCAATTTATAAACGCTTTCTAAAACCTCATTGTGATTGTTGCTGCTTTTGGTTTCTCTTAACTTCCCAAGTGTGGAGACTATGAAGAGGAGAAATGTGGACTGTGGGAAGCTACGGCGGCCCCTCAAACGGAGTAAATTAGCTGAAGGCCTCTATGGAAGGTATGTGCAATGTCAACGAAAGTCGAAATGTCTAAATCTTTACATTCCTGCTTAAATTTTCGTATCAACTATCATTTAATCGTCTTACTTAGTACCTTCCTGTACATCAAGTTTCTGTCATTCTGGGCCCTGGTTTTGTTGGCTGATTTCCTGCTCGAATTCCGGTTCGAATTTCTGTGGCCTTTTTGGCTCCTCTTACGCTCGGTTTACGATTCATTCAAGTACCAAGGATTGGTAAGTAAACTGCCTTCTTTAAAAGACATATTTTCTGAAGCCGATCCCGGCTACTGACGGTTTTCTTTAGGCATTCTCGGTATTTTTCGTCTGTGTCGCCCTCACATCGGACATGATCTGCTTTCTGTTCATTCCCATCCATTGGCTCTTTTTCGCAGCCAGCACCTACGTGTGGGTCCAGTATGTTTGGCACACGGACCGAGGTGTGTGTCTCCCGACCGTGTGCTTATGGCTTCTATTCATTTACATTGAAGCCTCCGTACGCCTCAAGGATCTGAAGCACTTGCCAGCCCACCTCGATCTGTGTCGCCCCTTTGCTGCGCATTGGTATGAGACCGAGACCGAGTTCTTGGGTCGTGTGTCAATTAATTTTTGACGAAAAACGTTTTTCTTGGGTGCGTTCCAGTATTGGGTATCCCGTGGTAACGCTGGGCTTCGGCATCAAGAGTTATGTCGGCTACCGCATCCGACAGCGAAAGCAACGTGAGGTTGCCAAAGAGAACGAGTTCTACACTCAGTTATTATTAGAAGCGTTGCCGCCCGAGCAACAGCAATTGTACCTTCAGCAGCAACAACAGCAACCTTTGCCCACTAGTCCAGATAAGACGCGAGGTAAAAAGAAAGGAGGCTAGCTTGTCCTTTCTAAACTCTATTAAAAAATATCTTCGGTATTCGATATATATATAGGGTGGAGCAAAGAAGAAGAGAGCTTGACCCCCCCGAGCGCCAATGCTTCCTTAGCGTGGGGTTTATGTTCGACACCCAATTCTACTTCACCGTCATCAACCGCAGCGTCGCCGATAGCTGCGGCGTCGACGACTTCCAGACCCGCAAGTCCGGTTCCAATTCAAGGGCCCGTCAAACTGCCTGCCCCTAGTTGGAATGGCAAAAAAGCTGCCGACAAAGACAAGGATTTGAAAACAAGCGATAAAGTAGCCAAGCTCAGCAACGGTGCTGTCAAAGATATTGACTTTTATGACCACAAAGGGTACGGCATTAGCATTTTTTACGTGTTATCTAAATAGATCGTATTTTTTCATTATTTTCAAATTTTCAGATCCGTGAATGACTACCACGAGGGATCAGAGTCGGATAAAACGTACAAGCAGCAAGTGAATGGGCCTAGCAATCAAACGCCGGTAAAGGCGTCCGTGGGAGTTAAAGACACGCCCGTTTTGAGTAACTTGAAGGAGAAGAAGACGAAACTGAACAACCAGCAGAGTAGTGTCAACAGTGCCAACAATAACAACGTGAAAGACGAACATTGCTTGAGGTAAATGCAATTTTATTTTATTTTTGATTTCCCTCGTATGTGTTTGCTTAAACCCTTTTCTTTTCTAATCTCATGCCAAATTTTAAGCAGGTTGGAGTGTGATATTAAACGACTAAAAGCGGATTTACAAGCATCGCGGGCCATGGAGCAAGAAGTGCGAGCTCAGATCCAGCTGTTGACTTCCGGTGAACGAACTGCACGATCCGAGCTGGCTCAATCTCAGCAAGACAATGATAGCCTCCAGGCAAAGTAACCTTATTTTTCCTTGCTCCTTCTAGCTCTGGGTAGGCGTTTAGATGAATTTACTTATTGGCGTGGATTTTTAGGTTGCATAACTTAGTGTCTGCGAGACAAAGTGACAAGCAAACCATCGCTTCTTTGGAGAAAAAACTGTCAGAAGAACGGAAAGCGCGCGTACACGCCGAGGCATTGCTGAATTCTGAAAGAAGGGCCAAGAAAAGCGAAGAAACAAGAGTAGTCGCCCCTCCGCAGCCTCCCGCTCCGCCCAGAAACGAATGCGGCGACGCCTGCAAGAACCGTAAACGCGAGTTGGAAGCTGAAGTGAAACAACTGAGACGCGAAGTTAAGTTAAGTGAAGAGCGTGCTCGACAAGCTGAACAGGAAGCTCAAGTACGTTTTTAATAACCTTTCGAGCTTTTAGGGACCAGTTCATTCTAACGATGCCCTTTCTCAAGCGATACCTAGACTAGATTTAACAGTTGGATTTTTTCGTTCGTTTCCCAGAGTTTACGTGCATTGCAAGCCAGTACAGCCCGTAGTGCTGCCAACCAGGCTAATGTGGCTTCTGCTGAAACGGAAATGCTGCTAAGTGCTTTGCATAATCTTCAGGACAAGACTGAACGTCTGGAAACGTCTCTGAGTGCCGAAACGAGACTCAAACTGGACTTGTTTTCGGCATTGGGTGAAGCGCGGCGTCAGTTGGAAATGCGAGAAAGTAAACGCATAATCGAAATCCTTCGTGTTTAGCTAACGTAAGCTTTGTATTGCTTTGGTAGATCTCTTATTGGCTCGGGAAAGGGAAATCGTGGAATTGAAGTCGAAAGTGGCTGAGGTGCTTGCTGTCATGCCTACAACGCCTGCGCACAACCAAAACCACGGCGGCTTAGACCTGCGCCTGGATGTGGGCTTGAGACTCTCGGATCTGGCGGATTTAGCCGATTTTGGACTCAATTCCATGCAGCAGTTGACTGACTTGGAAACGGGGAGGCCCTACACGTCCAAACTGCTGCTGCCCACCTCGCTGGGTTTGACGCATGCGCACCTGTCCAACGTATCGCGCAACGTCAACGCTCTAGCACAAGACCACGATATGAAAGGTTCTAACCTGGACCCCAATGCTACTGCTTATACGCCCAAGACGATGGGAAATGGAGACTCAAACTAGACGAAACTACGCCGGGAAAAAAAGTTGAACGGGAAGACTTACATTTGCCGTGGATTTTCACAAGAATGAAGTTGGACCGTCGATTTTTTGGGTGGCAATCTTTGACCGCTTTTTGGTTTTGTGATGAATGTTTAATTTGTCTTGAAGAAACGCGAATCCTCAACGTACTTAAACGAAAGAAAAAACACAACAGTTAGAAAAAAATCACTAATCGGCTTTAAACAGTAATATTTTGGGGGGTGACAAAACTTCTCTTTATCTGGCGGAAAATAACTTAGATCTGATCCTCCCTTCTTAACGCAAAACATCACGAAATGATCGAAAAAAGGATTGGGAAAGGGGAAAATATCTGCTAATGTAATACTGGTGACCTGCGAAATTTGATTGTATGTTTTCTTCCCATTCTTCTTGTTTCAATTTTCTTTTGGTTAACTTGTCCTTGCGAATTCTTGTCTTTGTTTTTTGTTTCTTCGGACCTACGAAGTTGTCAAGTATCAAAATTGCGAAACAGCAGCATTCTTGGCAAAGGCACAAATAACGGAACAAACTCGTTTAAAAAGGTTATAATAACACTGAAGAAATCACCAAAGCAAAAACGACCATCGGACTGACTAAGTAGCTTTTTTGCGCTCTCTATTCCGTACTTCGTCCTAAATGGAAACTGGAACTGGTAAAAAAAAAAGATATCTCGGAAGCTAAAGTGAACCAGAACTGGCCCCCGACCTTCTTACCATCTTTAGAAAATCTTAAAACAGATAACAAAGACACACTTGTGAATTTGAAAGGCCTCGAATAATTCAATAAACTTCCGTGAAGTCAACTGTATTGTGGAAAAGAGAAAGATATAATCCCACCTTATAAACCCTGTAAAAAGATAGAGAAACGACGAAACATAACAAGGACTGGCCTTAGAGACCTGACAGGTACTCGAGCTATAAATGTATAGGAATTGACAGCCTTTTCCCAAAGAAGCCGGCACTTTCGATTTATTGGAAGTACTGAATTTCGTCTTCGTGTTTCTTGCCTTCCTGGACTGCTGACAAGCTGACGTTTCGCTGCAAATCGCGATATATGCGAACATGTACAAATTCGCCTTCTCCAACAAGGACCTAATATAGGGCAATATTTAAGTTTTTGAGATATTTGCTTCACAAGAAGTAAAATTACCTTGATGAAGTAATTAGTGCCAGCAACCACTTGGGTTTTATAATGACGGGCTTCAAACTTGTCAAATTTCTTGTTGAGACGGCTTTCTACTTCCGACTTTACTTGATCAAGCAGAGCCTGAACTTCTTGAGTCGCCTCCTTGACTTCATGGTGAATTCCGCCTACCATCATCTCCACTGATTCTTTGATTAACTAAAGGAATATGCAAATTAAAACTGTAAGTAGAAGTATAACTAAATGCACCTCAATAGTAGCTTCACTGCTTCGCGAATGACGCACCGAATTTAGATAGTGCTAGTCGTAGCTAAGACTTAGCTGAGACAAATATTTAGATGAGTCATACACAGGATTGCTAGGGCGGATATCGGTACCGTATTCCCACACTGTTTGAAGGACCGGGGGGGGGGTGCATAAGACGAAACTAAACGCCCTCACCTATCGTACGTGTCACGGCTTTTAATTGTACCATATCAAAGTAAAATTTGCACCTATGAGCTTGGGGAAAAGTCCATAGAGTCCTTAAAATAAAAATTATGTTTTATGAGTTCTGCGTGAAAGAAAGTTCAGTCTTGCGTGGTTCAAAGTGATCGCTTTCTAACTGAAGTGAATATTTTAATTAAAAGATGCAGTTTAGACGCAGTGAAAACAAGATATGTACTCTCCGCGTGTATATTATGGTTTTTATTAAAAGGCTAACAAAAACAGAAATTCGAACTCGCGCAAACATCTGTACATACAAAATGGCGTTCAGCCAGGATAAAAGGTATGAATGCATGCTTGGGCAAAATCCCAACCATGGTCCCAACGATACTTATTGCCGTGTGTAACCGTCAGGGCCGTGCTTACACAATTCTGCGTCCCCAGGCCAAAGCACAATTATGCGCCCTAGGCCAAAGCACAATTATGCGCCCCCTCCCCACCTTGAAAAGTTGATTTAGAATTTATTTGGTTATTTCTTCTCTTTCTGCCCCCTGACTGCTGCGCCCTTGGCCATGGCCTTGGTTGACCTTATGGGAAATACGGCCCTGACTCCGAGCAAGTCAAACAATCCGAAAGACGGGAGAAAGACAATGAAATCGACGACGAAGAAAGATGGAATTGTACCTGTTTTCAAGGACCAAAGAATGGGACCTTTGTTACAACCACTGATCCATTCTTCTGCGGTTAAAGGGGGAGTAAGGTTTCAAAAGGAAAAAGACCAAACTACATGTTCTGGCTGAAGAACCCCTATGTCAATTATGCATATTAACCGAGTAATTAATTATTTAGCGGTTTAAGCTCCGCCCCTTTCCCCCACTTTTCAAATTTTCCTATCCTTATAACATTGGGGGACAGTTGGCCGGAGGCCTAGCGACTTTTCCTATGAGCGCATTCAAAATCGATCCCAGATCTCATAGGGACCGTACCGTGGCCTTTCTTTTGAATGCTCAAACAAGTCTGTAGGTGCTTTGGTTAATTTACAAGCTCAATCACAAAAAGAGGACTTTTTCTTCGCGCCGTGACTTGCGGGCTCCGCTCAACGCCATGTAGGAAGCGTTACCCGCAAAGTGGGAACCGCCGCGTTCGATCCCATTGCCAGAGGAATGGCTCTCGACTGCGAAGCCGACCCGAAACTTGCCTAAAGGCTCGCAGGCGCGGATCTCGGCCCGGCAGGACGGCAATCGCGTGATGGCGCGAAGAAAACGTCGTTTTTTGTGATTGAGCTTGTAAATTAACCAAAGCACCTACAGACTTGTTTGAGCATTCAAAAGAAAGGTCACGCTACGGTCCCTATGTGGTCTGGGATCGATTTTGAATGCGCTCATAAGCAAAGTCGCTAGGCCTCCGGCCAACTGTCCCCCAATGTTATAAGGATAGGAAAATTTGAAAAGTGGGGGAAAGGGGCGGAGCTTAAGCCGCTAAATAATTAATTACTCGGTTAATATGCATAATTGACATAGGGGTTCTTCAGCCAGAACATGAAGTTTGGTCTCTTCTATAACATATATTTTTTCATTTTGAAACCTTACTCCCCCTTCAACGAAGCCGTTGGAGCTGCCGTCTCTGGGTACAAATCATCTTGGAACATCTCACTCTATGAAGCATAATATTTTTCACTTAATATCCGACTTTTCCGATGGCCGAAAATAACAGTAAACTAAAGATACATGTGCAATATAAATGATAATGTCACATTTTTTAATTTTTGGCTTATTAAACAAGACAAACAATACTTAATTCGCAATTCGATTTATATTTACTCTCATTTTAATTATGTTATTATTGGGAAATTTTCCACAGCCTTGTTGAAGCGACTGTACCCTAGTGAGTCTGCACAATAAAGAGGAAAATAGAAAAACTGAAGAAAAGCTTGTGAAGTCAAAAATCGAGAAACAAATCTTTTGAAAGATTAACTTCGATTTTTTTTTGTATTGGATGGATAATTTTACCCTGTCAATTCAAAAGTAAAGTGTAGACAATAATAAAAATTCTTCTCATCCCCTTCAATATTTGTCTTTTTGTTTTTTTCCATTACCCCAAGCCATCTTCCTGTCTCTTTGGGTTCTTTTCTGCCGTATACTGTACAAAAATATACTTTCGATCTGGAATCGTTTCGTGTTCTTTTCTTTTCCCTCTTTTGCTCCTTTTGTCGACAAGTTTTGTGCTGTACTTCTTGTCGACTTGACGTTATACAGAAAGCTGAACATTCGACAGAAAGTTTTTTGTGGCAGCGGTTTCAGATTGGTTTGTTCCTCTATTATAGTCGAATCTAAGTACAACGGTTACACACAAGATAACAATGAGGCTAATTCTCCTGTTTGGGTGGCTAGTTTTGATTGTTAGTGCTTCTCGTTATGGAAAGCCGGTAGTGGGCGCGGATAAGATCTACAATTTTGGCTGTGCGAATCAACAAGGTAAAAAGGAAGTGATTGCGAAACGATTTCTGCATTTGTTATTTTTAGAAGATTATAAAGGGCATCTAGGGCTACGATTGAACACCGATTACAACAACTGCACGTCTGGAAGTAAGAAAAACACATTTGTTCTAGAAACTGTTTTGGAGTTGTTGTTCATGTAGTTTTGGAGACCAATCCACGTATTAGCGTATTTTTACGTACCCCTGTAACGATCAGCGATGTGGCGGTAGCTGCGCAAGAAGGAAAGAACGCAGTACGTGATCTTGACACGTTTGAACGTCAACTTTTGGCCCAAGGAATAATCAAAGCTAAAAGAACAGCCTGCACTATTTTCTTTCTTCAAGAGCCTGAGAAAGCCCGTACTATTTTCCGTAATGCAGTTACTGTCCTGGAAACTTCGCTAAGCCTACAACGCAAGTAATATCGAAATTCCGCGATCCTAATAATCTACTTCCTAAGTGCAATCAATGCTTTAAACTGTCTTTAGGTTGCACTTAAATCCTACAGAAGCAGGACATGGTTTAGGACAACACTCGTCGTCCATCTGCGCAGGAAAAATTTACTGTGTACCCGATGCGCAATACCGTACTTACGATGGGTCTTGCAACAATATACAATACCCCAGCTGGGGCCAAACCTATTCAGCTCTACAACGGCTATTGCCACCCAACTACAGCGATGGTCAGTAGTATCCTTTCTTAGAACGTAACTTGTTTCAAATTACATTATAGGCCTGTATGCTTTGCGTAAAAGTGTGGTAGAAAACGCGTACTTGCCTTCAACGCGTTTGGTAACCATTACTGCCATGACGAATTTGCCATTGGACCTCAAGGATGTCAGTCTCATCTTCATGGCTTGGGGTCAAATGTTAACGCACGATTTTGCGCACGCACCTACTGCATTGCATGGTGATTAACTTTGCGTGTTCAATAACTTTTCTTTAATATAAATATTCCATGCTAATAACACTGTCTTTCAGAAAATGGATCCTCTATTGCCTGTTGTAAAGAAGACGGTAATTTCTTGCCCAGGGAATTACTGCATCCTTGGTGCGCACCGATCCCCCTTCCTGCGCATGACCCGTTCTACGCACCCCTAAATCAGAAATGTCTCGGTTTTGTGCGCAGTATGCTGACTCTGCGGCCTGATTGTAGCCTAGGACACGCCGAACAGGTAAGTGATTTTACAACTTAAGAAAATTATAACTTATCATTTTAATAAATAAACAACTACGCAATAGATGAATCAACTGACGCACTGGCTGGACGGATCCTCCATGTACGGTTCATCAGTTGTAGTTGCTAACAGACTGCGTTCCTTTTCTCAAGGCAAATTACGCGTTTCTCGTGTGGATAGTCGGCCCTTTTTACCACGTCGTGCAAATCGTCGCATCGAAGGACCAGTTTGCTTTGATGCAGGTAAATTAATTGACCTTAAGATGGCTCTTCTGTGCTTATTTCTCCTACTTTTGGCAGGTGACAGTCGTGTTCAGGAACAATTTACTACGGTAATTGTCAATACTATCCTTTTGCGAGAACATAACCGGATTGCCGAGCAACTCGCGCAGCTTAACGCACATTGGTCAGATGAGCGTCTTTACCAAGAATCGCGCAAAATCGTTATCGCAATTCTTCAACACGTCACTTACAACGAATACCTGCCGATTCTATTGGGTACTGAAATTATGTGTTCTAAGTAGCAACTGTATAATTTAAACAATACGATTTCGTTTTTTTTAAATTCGTAACAGGATCCAAGTACGCAGAGGAAAAGGGCATAACCACGCCCAGTCAGGGATATTTCTGGGATTACTTTGAACGCTTAAACCCTTCGTTGATGAATGAATTCGGCGTGGCAGCTTTTCGCATGGGCCATTCGCAAATCCAAACCTCAGTACCAATTCTCGACCCAAATGATTATACGATTGACTCCCTAGTTCTTCGTCATACTTTCGAAGACTCGCGTAAGGTTATCTTACCCGGTTATTTTGATGGCGCCATACGTGGCTTGACGTTGCTTGCTGCGCAACGCGTTGACCGCGCCTTCACCGCCGAAGTAAACGAAAAACGTGCAATTGCGCAATTTCTTAGAACTGAAAACCCTTAATGTACCTTTTCTTTTTTAAGGTGACGAATCATCTCTTCCAAGGTGTTAATGATACTTTTGGCGAGGATTTGATCAGTATTAACATGCAACGTGGTCGGGATCATGGTGTACGCAGCTACAACGATTACCGCGTACTTTGCGGCCTTCCCCGAGCCAAATGTTTCTCCGATTTGCGTCAAGACATCGATCCGAACGTAAATTATCCATTTTAGCTAACCACTTTGAGTTCCAATTTGCCATTCCGTTCACAAGTCAATTACTTAATTGAATTATGACTTCTGATCGCAAAAATTAGGCCCTAGAAGGATTCGCGAAAGTTTACGCGTCTGTGGACGATATTGACCTTTACGCAGGAGCCGTCAGTGAACTTACGCAAGAAGGATCGTTGCTAGGGCCAACATTTCATTGCATAGTCGCCGATCAATTCCTTCGTCTGCGCAAAGGCGATCGGTTCTTTTACGACCTCGGCGGACAGCCTCACTCTTTCACTTCAAGTAAAATCGCAACACTAAATTACTCGCTTTTTACCCTTTCTTCATGTCCGTTTCTTCCATACTTCCATACTCTTCCCTGTAAAGTTTTTACTTGTAATTTTAAAGAACAAATCTGGTTTAAATGGCAGATTTTAATTTAAGATTTTAACACTATTCTAAATTCTAGTTTAAGTTCATAGCTTCTAATTTATTCCACATTTAAATCAATTCCAATTAAACTGATCCTGAAGTTTTAGTCATAAATTAAATTTAAGAAATTTACTTCAGATCAACTGCAAGAAATCCGCAAATCCAGTCTCGCGCGGTTATTCTGCGATAACAGTGACGACCTGAAAATCATGCAACCTTCGGCTTTCCGCTTGGACAAAGCTCCGTAAGCTTAAATGAACTTCTTGGAATATTCTGTAATAACAATTTCTCAATTCGAAACTAGAAATTTCCGCGTTCCTTGCGACAGTTTGGCCATTCCACGAATCGATTTGAAGGCATGGCGTGAATACTAGTAACTCTAATTGTTATTTTCTGGGTTTAAATACAAAAGCTCTGTTTCCTAAGCAATTATCTTCTATAGATGAAATTTTTTTTTAATTTTTTTAATTTTTCTCGAGTTTACTGAAATTATGGTCTGGCGCGTTTATTTTCGTCAATTGTGACCACCTAGCCTAACCACATTTGGCACTATAATAGGCGCGTTTCAAAACTTGAACGTATATATGTTGGAAAATAAGAAATCCGTCTTGAAATTTCCGTGAATCGAACCGAAGTGGAACCTAACTTAACCTTAATCCAACCTAACTTAAAGTCGGTGTGAGTCAGGTGCAGGGCCAACGTGATATGAGAACGTCGTTACTTATAACCGCAACATACAAGTACTGCAAAATACGCCGTCATTTGGCCATTTGCAACTTTCCCAGACTAAATGGTTCGCTTGAGTTAGCTGACCGCGCACTTGCAGACATTGGAGCAACACACAAAAGCTGTAAATTCTTCTACTCCGACTTTAAATACTTTTAAATTTAAATAAAGCCTCTAAACAAAACCTCAATTTTTCAAGGTTCAATTTAACCTCTATACAAGGAGACATTGGTCTGAACGCCTTCTCAGTGGCAAATGCTGAGACTTTGCGTCAAGCTTGCCCCCAAGTACCTAGATGTACGCAATCCAAGTACCGGACACCGGACGGATCATGCAACAATTTGCAACATCCGCTTTGGGGCAAATCTTTTTCACGCCGTTGCAACGCATTTTGTCCCCTGTACAGGCAGACGGTAATTCATAACAACAATAGTGACAATTTAATCATATTAATAACAATAAGAACAATAACAAAGTTACTTCCAAGTGACCTTATAGCTTTCATTAACGGAATTAAACGGATTTGGGCCCTCGGCGAGAATTAACGTTGATGATTACGTAATGGGGTCAGTTTACTGACCACGACTTGGATCACGCGCCGAACTTCTTCACCTCCTTCACCTCCTTTACCTTCACTCTTCACCTTGGGTAGTGTCTTGCACTATATAAATGCACTTGCAATTTCTATAAAGGAGCATAGAAAGCATACTAATTATGCCATTACTTCAGCCAATCAGAGCGGGATTGAGTGCTGCACTGCGAACGGGCTTTAGTTTATCAGTGGGAATATGAAATCCATCCGCAATGCTTTCCTATCACAGTTCCATAAAATAACGCAGTTTACAGTCCTTCCAAGTGACGCTGTATGAATTTCGTACGCAGTCTGCCCACACCGCGCCCAGAGTGCAATTTCGGTTACGCAGAAGTGGTAAGGAAACTTATTTAAAAAATATTAATACTCCTGGGATCATTAACGTAAATTTTGGTAGATAAATCATTTAAGGCATTGCATGGACAGCAATCAGATTTACGGCAGTACCGCGCAAGTAGCGACCAAGTTACGCACCATGTAACTGTTGTGTTCTTTACTCCCCATGTAAATAGTATCTCCCCTGTTATATTCTTTATTCCCCTTGTAAATATTCACACTGTTACGGTTTTCATTGTTGAGCAACGATGAAAGTCAGGCCGGTCTGACTTTCATTGTTGCTCAAGTCGCTTTCCTGCACTGACTTTAGCTGGCCCTTAAAGGGCAATAGCCACCAAAAAACAACTTTGTCTTATAATAAGGAGTAAAAAATGTAGTTTCCAGTTCTGTGTCCTTATCATACGCTAAAATGAAAACTAGATAATAAGAAAATAAGAAGTCTAACATTCAAACGGGGCATATTTGCCATTGCCCAGCGCGGTCACGTGGGCCCCGTGACGTAGTGATCCGCACAAAATATGCCAGTTTGAGCCATAGAGGAACCACGAACTTTCCGATCACAAACCGTGAACCACGAACACGAACAGGTCAGCCTGTAATGTTTCGTACGGACGCTACGTCACAACTCTCGTGGCGGGAAAATGCCAAAAATTCAAAAGTCAATAACTCGGGAACGGCTAGTCAGAAAAACTTGAAACTTATTTTTTCGTTCTTAGAATAATGTGTACAATAAGAATCCATTCAAATATCAATACGCTATGTTGTTGTCTATTGCCCTTTAAAGCCTGGTTCACACTACAGTAGAATCTCCTTATAACGTACAGTGCTGAGCAAAAAAAACGAGCCACCTAAAACCACAGAGGTCTAATCAGGCCTCTTGAGGCTGATTTGCCCTCATTAGGTGGCGAAAGCGATTAAAGCAATCGCTTACAAGGTGAAAATAGGCCAAGGAATGTTACAATACAAAATAAGTGAGAACCACTATTGAAAGTATAGAAGTAGCCTGTTGGCTTCTTTTCCAAGCTGCTTGTCAATCTCTGAGGAGGATGTCCTAGATTTTGTAGGGCTGCGGGTTCAAGAAAATTTTCCACGGCTTGTTCCCGGACATGAGTTGTCGTTTTGGCCTAAGCTGTTTTCCTGGGCATATAGGAGCAACATAACAGTTTGTAGTCAGTTTGAATTTGGAAATGGCACCGCATCTTAGTAAAGAACAGAAAGGTGTAATTATTGGGATGCGAATGTCAGGATCGTCTTTACGAGAAATAGCGAGAATAGTTAATGTGAGTAGAGCGACTGTTAGTAGGTGGATTCAGCGATACTGTGATAAAGGCACAGTGGACCGAAAGGTAAAATACTTCTTTAAAGAAAAATATATGTTTAAAATCGTACTGTGTTATAATTAGTTCGGATCAGGTCGGCCACTTGTTTTAAACGATGAGGGAAAAATAAACGTAATTGCGGCAAGCGTGTCCAACCCAGCACTCGATATGTCAAAAGTTATAGATATGGCTGGTGTGAGTGCCTCCAGATTTACTGGCTACCGTGTGTTACGAGAAGTAGGGTTACGCTCTAGAAGGCCAGCACGTAAATTCCTGCTGTCAGACAGACATAAGGAAGCAAGGATGCGTTTTTCTGAGAATTTCGTCAATGTTAATGAAAACTACTGGAAGTCGTTTTTTCTGACGAAAGCACTATTTCGTCCGAACCAAATGCTCCAATTCGCGTTTACAGAGAAGTAGGAAGTTAAATTGTAAAGAGTAATTATAAGCAGCAGTTTTTACAATTAAATTTTCTTTTCGTTAGAAAGGTCAACGATTTTCAGAGCAAATGGTTCGCGAGAATGGCAGGAGCGGACGGTATTCTGTTTCAGTATTTGCGTGGTTTTCAGCGGTGACCGGGTTAAGCCCGCTAATAAGAGTACCGAAGAATTTTAACAGTTACGAGTATCGAGAAATTTTGGCGAGCGAAATTCCAGTCATGCGCACGCTTATAGGCGATACATTCGTGTTTCAGCAGGACAACTCGCCTATCCATATGGCGAACACGTTTAAAAACTGGCTTCGGGAAGAAGGCGTGACACTTTTACCCCACCCACTCAGGTCGCCAGATCTTAACCCAATTGAGCATATCTGGAGTATGTTGAAACGAGAAATTAAGTAATATCAATATCCTTGATTTTAAACTCCACTAACGTGCCCTTATTAGCCAATCCAACATTAGAAACGCAGATACGCTCTGGGAAGAAGCTAACCGAGTATGGGAGCAATTAGCCGATAATTCAGACTTCTGGCTTAAGCTCGTGGACTCTATATGCCACGGAGACTGTCTGCGTGCATCGATAACAATGGCGGCAGTGATGGGCGGATCTGAGCCAAAACGCGATCCGGATCGGATCTGGATCTCAAAAACGGATCTTCGGATCAGATCCGGATCGCGCATAAGCTTGACACGGATCGCGATCCGATCCGGATCTCCGTGACGGATCGCGATCCGAGATCCATTCCTGAATTGCGATCCGAGATCCGTAGTAGAAGATCCGTGTCTCGTTTCGTACGGTTCTTGGGTCCGTAGATCCGAGAGCCGTAGTGAAAGATCCATTTCTCGTTGATACGGTTCGTAAACCGGAGATCCGAGAGCCATAGTAGAAGATCCGCGTCTCGTTGAGCACTGTAACAGTGGGAAAGAGGGGCCACACTTTCATTGTTACAATAATGAAATTTACGTTCTGCAGCAGTTGTATTGGGGACACATTTGTGTGCTATGGTAATGGGCGGTATAATATGGACTTTCTTGTTTTCGTTTAACAACTTATATAACTTTTCAGTTTAGGCATCTTCACCCTGCAAAAATTAGAAAAAATAGTAAGAGATACAATTACTTTTAATTTCAGAAATAGATTACTTTAAGCCTGAAGCAGCAGGCCAGACCTAACGTTGTAGGCGCCGAGATTTCAAAACGTGGGTCTTCGGGCCGATTCCCACCGAGAGCATATGCTTATGTTCATACTATGTCCCCGTGGGCCTACCTGTTGTCATTTGTGAGCCACAGGCGGAGCCAAACTAGGTATTTGTTTACAATATCTTTAATAACTTGCTCAACCCCCTACTTTAGTCCAACCCCCTTCTGTCGATGAAGCTATGGAAGTTAGCTGAAGCCCCTTGAAGGTCTATTGTTCACCTTTCCCTTCCTTGTGGCTCGCTTGTGCAGCTCTTATGCTCTTATGCGCTCAGTGTGAATCTCCCCTTATGCGCATGCGTAGGGGTGCTCTTTGCAAAAATTTTAGGCCTGTAGATCAGTGTTCCGGATCTTTTTAAAAAGATTAGATTAGATCAGTTCAATCGGCCATTTTTGATCTGATCGGCGTTGACCCTAAAATGGCAGTGATCTGATCGATTTTTTTCCGAATATTTACCGATCCCGACCGATCCAAAATCGGTCGCCTAGTGGCCATCGCTCGAAATTTTTTCTATTCTGTTTACATAAAATGATCTGATCTTTGACCTGATCTGATCGATTTGGAATTTTTGATCGAATCTAAATTTTCTGAAGTTTTGCAACTTTCGATCTGATCGGGTTGAGAGAAGTTCACGACGATCGGAAATGATCTAAGATCACACAAAAAGCATCGATCCAGAACACTGCTGTAGATCAAGTTGTGTGAGTGGGTATCGGAAACAATTGCTAACATCCAGTGGTCACAAGAAGATTTACTTTTAGCAAAGGGTTGGCTCAAAAGAGGGCGTAATGGCAAAAAAAACACGGTAAAACACGGTGTTTCTCAATTTTCATGGAAAAGCCAAAATTTTGGGGAAAATCACGGAATTCACGGCTTCGTTATATTAGGGAAAAATATGGATCATATTGTAGTCAATTATATACGACGCAATAAATCAGTTGATTTTTAAGAAAATGAAGAAAATTGTTCATACGAAACTTAATGCCCTTGATTCATTAATTACAAGATAAATTTCCTTATTAAAGTTCTATATTTCTGATGCAAGAGTAAGGCCTTTATTGGGAGTATCTATGTGTGTGTGTTTACTGATTTTGTACACCGTTTTACACTTTTTTTTTCGATTTCCCTGCTGAATTTGTAAAAATAATCTTCGATCCGAACGTGGACAAATTTTTGGATCCATTTTCGCTTACATTTGGTTCCAATCTACAAATTCAGTAACCATAAAGTTATCGATATCGAATGGACACCCCGGAAATCCCCGCTTACATAATTAACCGAAGATTAAAATTCAAGTCATGCAATGCAGCCTTACACGTCATGATGAAGGAGACCATATAATAATTTGGGAATGCTTTTATAACAAACAGGCCAGAGTCACTTAGCTAAACGGCCTTGAAAAAGTGTGCTGATGAGATGTGAGATTATTTAAGCTGATCTTGTACCTGAGAATCCTGCATCTGCACATGGCAGATGACAAGATGAGAACTATCCCTGATTTCTCAATTGGATACAGCTGAGATTCCAAGGATCAGGTTGAATCAGTTAGATACCAGACCACATTTTTCACCCGAGCTTCCAACTGAGAAATTTTGAAGTTATAATTAAAGCTTATAATCCTCAGAATCAGGTTCATAATTCTGACATTTTTCGCACAGCTTTACTAACTTATACGTGATCTGGCTTTCGATGAGTTACGCCGGACCAGCTATTCTGAGTCTTAAATTCAATTTAAGACTTTTCCTATTGATTTCTTATCTTTTAAATTATAACACGATGCTGTGCATTCTTAAGAGGACACAATTATTTGAACCTGCTGCTACATTGAATGTGAATTAGTGGATTCCATCACCTCCTATGGTATGAATAAAGAAATAGACTGAAGATAAAAAAAAGGCTATGAGTATAGGAATTTTAGTATAATGGGCTAAAAAGAGTAACTCCATTTAAGTAAGTCACTCCACTTATCGAACGAAAACTTTGTTAATCTTTCTGATCACGAAGCAATTTTTTTTTCTTTTTTTTTTACCAGTTTAGGTCGAAGCCTGTTACTGGGTCTTCAATTTACAAGGGGTGTGAAAGAAAAGGGAAGGAGGAGAAGAGGGTAGTTGTACCACCGCTTAACAATGGGGGGTTGGAAGGTGAAGGTCAGGAGGTAAGGGGAACCCCCAGAAAAAGGATCCCATGACCAAGGCTTGGGTACTCTCATCCCAAATGAACTCCCCATCTTCAGTTTCGTCCTTAGAAATACATCATGTCAAATTAAAATAAAATTGTACGCGTAACCTTTTCATTAAACTCCTAAGATTTACCGGATCGGTCTGATTCGGCGCTTTTCCGCATTCATCACTAACTGAAACGTTTGCGTGAGGAGTTGCAGTGTAATTGACCATTACACTGCATTTAAAGGGGGGGGGGGGGGGAGAAGCTAATATATATTATACTGTGTGCTGTTTACATTTTTGCGATTTCTTTAATTTTTTGGCCAAACTTTCACGAAGCAATTATTATCGATATTAATGTCCCAGTTGAAAATAATAATGCTTGGATTTGGAACAATAAAAAAGCAAATTGGGTAAAGATAAATGAATTTTTGTCAACGGAAATAGCAAAGAATTCTCAATGATTCTTAAATATTTCCGACCTCAAAGACATTGACCAAGCACTAATACACTAATATATTCACTAATAGCGATGACATCAAGCGCATTATAAAATTTCACCCCTAAAATCCCTTTATAAAAAAACAACCCCTGGTGGACTAGTGATTTATCTCTATTACGCAAAGAAGCAGCAAAAGGATCAGAATATATTAAACCTCCAGAACGAACCTGCTAAACGAAATGCTATGGAAAAAGCAGGTATCAATACACGTAAAAATGTCGGATAAACAAAAACGACCACTGGGAAGATAAATTACGTACTCCAGACAGCAGAATTTTATGGAACCTAGATAAAGCAAACCGAAATCTAAAAAATTATCTAGCGTAGATCAACTTACAAATGACAATGGGAACTAGTTCAAGAGTGATACATCCAAATTAAACTACCTAGCAAACAAATCCTGTTCTACATCTGAAAACCCGGTAAGAATTATAGACCAAATTCAAAAAACTTCAAATGTACTAATTATATTGTACGAAGAAGTCTCAGATATTGTTAAAACCTACCTCTCACCAAAGCACCCGGCAACGACCTCATCCAACCAATAGTAGTTAAAAACACATGGAACGTTATTGGTCCCACCGTAGTATCGATTTTTAACGCCTTAATCAAATTCTCCTATTTTCCCACTGCCTGGAAAGTGGGAAAAGTATTGCCAGTTCCAAAACCCAACAAACCGAATTTTAAGACACACAAAAGCTTCAGACCATTACCTTATTGCCTGTAATTGGAAAAATCCCAGAAAAAATAATGAAAAAAAAAATCCTAAACCACCTAGAATCCAACCGATTAGATGAGACTCGGATCAATTGTAACATTTCGCGCTTGTTTATTTTTCACATTTTTCACGAACTTAACTATCACCTGAACGTAGAACCAATAGATGCAGGCGTATCTCTGCTCTCTATTAAGCCACTGTATGCTCCATAAAAACGTAAAATAAGATCAAAGTAGCCTTCAAACCAGGAGGTCCTCTTTTGTTACAATCGTATAACCCCTTGAGACAATTGTAACATGTTTAACGTTGTGCGTTTTCCCATAATAAACTTTGCCGATCAAATTTTTAATGATACACCTAATAGATTGTAATGAAAATGTAGCGGTGAGCTAAAAATATTTTTGTAAAATTTTTGGATAACTGTAGTTAACATAACAGCGAAAAAAGTACCACCTGTTTTTGTTAAAAAAGGTAGCGAAACCATACTTTGTTGAATATCTCGATTAATTCTCACTCGTTTCACATGTAACTTTTTTTAATGCTGCCTAGTGGTATGTGGCATGGCCTCGATTTTTTACAGCCTTTATAAAGCGTTGGTTAGAGAGTTATGATTTTTGTTACTTTCGTGTCGCGTTACAATTGACCCTACCCTCCTCTACTGACAGTCGATGGGGTTTTCGTGCATCACGATCAATTTCAGACGCAAACGACCTTAACGAAAAAATTCTGAACGGTTTTGATAACCGTAAGGTCAAATCTTTCCTCCTATTGGGTGTATAGATGGTGCATTTGATAATGT
Source organism: Lepidurus apus apus (assembly GCA_022832285.1). Taxonomy (NCBI): domain Eukaryota; kingdom Metazoa; phylum Arthropoda; class Branchiopoda; order Notostraca; family Triopsidae; genus Lepidurus; species Lepidurus apus. The sequence continues at coordinate 972 of JAGJRO010000437.1, read as the reverse complement.
AAATCACGAAAATACCTACAAATTTCCAAAAATAAGAAAATTCACCCCCTCATAATGAACTGGCTTAAACGTTTTCTCGCAGAAAGTCAAATCTATATTCACCATGGAAATTTAGAAAGCCGTAAATACTACATTTCAAAAGGAGTCCCTCAAGATCCCCCTATCCCCAATTCTGTTCCTTATTATAGAGATGGAGCCCTCAGCCTTCTTAGAAGTAATGGCTTAGCATAAGAGCATTTGCTGATGATCTGCGGCTAGGAGTAACTGGTTCTTCTGGTTAAGTTAACGTTAAAATAATAAACAAGGCCATTAAATCACTGGAAAGAAGGAGCACTAACGTTAAACTTAACTTCAACCGAAAAAAAGACGGAGCTAATTAATTTCTCGAGGAAAAATTCACCTGATGAAACTCCACTAAAATGGAGAGAAACCACATAAGTTAGCAAGTATGGATAATTGGTTCAAGTCAGCTAGGAAAATCAGGCGCCTTCTTCGACTAGGTTGAAATACAGGGTTCTATATGTGATTACATATAGAACGACTTTGCAGGTTAGGTAGAGTTGGTTTGAGGGAATGTTAATTCAAATCAGTTTAACTTGTATTAATAAGGTCAGGTCTAGGTGTACATACTTGATTAACTTCTGTTATGTTTTAAGGCTCCCGAATCCTTTAGCAAATTTTATGCAAAACAGTCATAGATGACACTAGTGCCATAGATGGCCCCCGATCACTTAGACAAAAGTATTTGGAAACTTACCATGTCAAATGTATTAGGTCTATACTTGTGCCAAACGTGCAGCGAAGGAATAAAGTAACACTTAGAAATCGCAGAAAACTTGAAAAGTGGCAAGCTTACACGTATCAAAAGTATATATAAAGTCCACTGAGGGGTACGCGTTGTTCAGATATCAGCCATACCGTCGAGGTTGGCAGTGAAACATTCTAATTACTCGTTAGCATTCCAACAGTTGA
>JAGJRO010000433.1:0-32908 GCA_022832285.1 Lepidurus apus apus | reverse complement strand
AAAGATAGAGGTTAGGAAAAATAAAACTTTCACGCGCAAATACTTCGTCCTAACATCTCGAACTAACTGATCTTGCTAAATGTATCTTAACCAGATATGAATTCCGACCTTTCTTCCCTCCACAAACGGAGTTTCTTTTTTGACTGTCCAGACTGGTTAAATCTGATGAAACTAAAAAGTAACCCTCATTGTTTTCCGCTTACCACAGGTGCAAGTTAAACATCAGTGATTTGGTAAGAAAAAAATAAATAAAAAAGAACCACACATTCTTTCCCAAAATATAAAAAAAGACCACATTCGCGAGGCTCCTCACATCAAACAATCCATAAGTACATCTCAAAGAGGATACAAACTAGAAAAGATGGCTCTTGCTCTTGGGAATTAATAATGACGACACATAAAATAACAGCTTTTCTTAACAGTAGAGTTAATAAAGTAGAACTAAGTTGATGCAAGCCATCTTCATCAAAATTTGGTTTTCCTCTTCGAGTTGCTCAAACCCCACTTCAGTCCCATACCACTACCCTCCCTCACCGGTATGCCCAGAGTTAGTGCGTATGCACACATGGACACATATTAATAATGAAGTTAAAACACAAAAAAACGACTGTTAGTGACGAATTTTTTTCATGATTTGTTTCTTAAATAGTTTACAATATTTGAAGTGATGACATACCTGTTTCCTATGGAGTAATACAAGTCATAAATCGTAGGTATGGGATTGGGAGGAGCGTCCCAAGTGCATTTCAGACTCTCCCAGTTCTGAGATATGCAGCTAAAGTTTTCCACTTTCATCGGTGGATCTATACAGTGAAAGGACCAATATAGTTTACTACCATCATGAAAAAGCCAACCAACTTACAGCCCACATAAACGTAGTTCACGCAAACACCTTTATAGCCCGCTTGTGTTTCCAATTTGCAAAAATATGGATAGTAAGTACCACTAGGTGCCACCGTTGCATTTTCGACACGCAGCTTTATAGTAGTCTCATTCACAATTGAGACAAACGGCTCGGAAACTTTATCGACTCCCAAGAAAAAACCCAAGTAGGTGGAATTCCGTCCTTCACTTTTAGGCTCACTGGCGTTGACGGTGCATAACACTTCAAATGCATCTCCGGGCAACACAAAGACGTCTCCAATCGGATACGTACCTACAATAAATTAGAGATAAAATTAAGACGTAGAAAATAGAATTGAAATGGACTTGAACTTACTTCCTAGGGTACCCATTCCCTTGCAAGATTGCGCTTGGCAAGTATATACAATCAAGGCAGAAAAAAACGACCAGCAAAACAGGGAACAGTTCATGTTTGCCATGATAAGATAAAGACGTCAGGTACAAACAACCGAATTGCAAACTAAATGCAATGTAAGTAAAGAAGCAATAGTTATTTCTCTGCTAGTACCACCGTCCCATGTCAAACCACCTGCAACGATAAGAAAACAACTATTATTAGCAACACACCTTGTTACGTGACCTACTAGTGTCAGACAAATAGAATTACAATCATATGTATTAAGTTAATATGAACTTAAGAATACAAATTATAATCGGTTTTAAAGGAGTATAAATCACTCTTTACACATGCATTGAACCTAAACTTAAATTGAACAGCACGAATTTAAAATGGAACGAAGTGCGTAATGAGGGTGGGAAACTCCCCATAGCACGTCCATGAAGCATAGGAAAATGTAAACTAGCAAGCATCAGTCTTTCTCCTTACGTGACGGACGGTTCCATTTCCAAGAAAACACAGCAAAGGAAGCTCTTCACACTTTCTCTCTCACCCCTTTTCAACACAGACTTTAATTGCCAATTTATAACACTAATTTAGAGGCCCTTTTGCAACATCAACAGTCAAAGACAGACGGCCATATTTCTGGAACACACAAAGCCAACGCACTAGTTACAACGCTAGCCGCTTTTGAGGCGCTGCTGTCGGTTGCCGTCCTTATCAGACTGGCCTTGTTCCCATCACGAGCCCTGACGTCGCTGTTCCCGCTTGTTCCAGGGCGGTTCCACGAACAAATTTTGGATCGGTGCTTGGCTCGTGCACGAGAAGCGGGAAAGAACAGCAACGAATTTCGAGAAAGCTATAAATCTACAACTCCGAGATGCTAAGGCTAAAGCAAGCTGAACTTGGCTTCCTTGATGCTCAAGACTAGGGCTGCTGTTCCTTTAGAGCACTGAGTAAGAAACCGTCTGCATATCTCGTTACATCAGTGACTCATATGCCTTGCATCACTTCTCTAACTGTATTTTTGATAACCTAAAGCTTAGTAACTAAGTTCAATTTCTAGAAAGAATCAAACAACGGCCTTATCTGCTATAAATAAAACACTCTCGTTTAGAATTAATCTAAGCCCGTAAATGGTGCGACGGCTGCAAGCCCTGCAACGGTATGTAGGTATTGCCACAGTATAAAGGTTTACACTGTGTAAACCTTCATACTGTGGTATTGCTCTTTGGTATATATTTGCTTACAGAACAAACAGCAATACAAGAGTCACTTCATGTTAATTATGCAGCGCGATGCTCCACCTAGCTGTCATTCTGTGCTACACAAAAGTACGCAGTTTGATTTCCCTATCTACAATTTTAAAAAACAAAACATGCATTCGACGTTACCCGATGATTCTTGCAAATATTTTTATTTTTCCTTATGATAAGCACGTAACAGAGAAATTGGCTCAGCAAGATTAGGAACTGTCCAGCTCTTGAGACAGATAAGACCACTAAAAAATAAACATACACAGTAACAGTTGTCTTTTAGTCGACCTGGTCATACGCTTCTCATCCTGTCTGTTATTGCCCAAATTACACGGGCAACAGACAAGCAAAACAAATAAATAGACAAACCGTATAAAAAGCTGTTCACGTAAAAAAGAGCAGCGCCCATTTCAATACCTTCATTCGAAATACATTTTCAAATGACGAATTTGTTATGACTACAACACAAATATGTCAAATAAGAACGTCATTTATACTTTATTGTAGAGCATATCTAATATTTTCCCTTCCCTGTCGGGCAACACCTAGCGACTTGCGAGAGTTTTTTACTGTGTGCTTTCATTTGGGTTATGGTATAAGCCGCTTCGATTTCCCCTAAACGTGGTTCACAATAAGCAGCTTTCCTTGCATTCGTCATGAAGTTCGGTTATTGTGGAACACAAGCAAGCGACTCCGTATTACAAATCTCGCTTTAAGGGATAAAGCGGGATCTGCATTTTTGTCTTTTGGAGATCCTTCCACAGCCCCAAGCATCGCACTCAATTGCAAACAAAAATAAGGACAAAGTACAGATTTTATATACGTATCGAAAAAAGCAAAGGACAAACACAGGCGTTATCATAAATGCGTCAAAACGTTAAGAATCTTATAAAATGCACCTCTCCTCTTTTGGCTTTACCACACTGCAGAAAAATGCACGTACACTTATACTATAGAAACATTTGCAATTATTTTTTTTCCAATTAGATATTGAAGTGCCTGTTCTATTCCATTAACATAATGTAACATTATAATCAGACAATTTTCTTTTATCTATTATAATAATAAATCTACAGAACTTGGAGGCATTTTATTACTTAAAACCTGTAAAATTAAAATACAATATTACATAGCTGCGTTCCAATTTGAAAATTCTACAAGTGTTGCAACAAAATTAGTGTAAAATTATATTACTTACAGTACAGAGAGTGGATGAAAAAGAAAAAAAAATTGCTATCATCCTAGTCAGGAATATGGCGCCGACACGCGATCCATTCGTACTCTCAAAATATTTAGATACACTAAACTATTTTTAGATCCCCAAAAAGTCGAGAAACCGGTTACTAGCAAAATATCACCCAAAATTTCACTATAAATAATAAATACGTGTAGCGAAAGGTATTTTACCTTGACTCGAGTTACAACAGTGTTGCAGACACTCACACCCAATCCTTCGATTAATTGTAATGATATAGATCTATTGCGAGTATTGTAAAGACTAAAAAGGTAAACGAATAGTTGCGCCAACGAGCTACCAAGTAAAGCAAGGTGGTTTCGTTGCCGGGAAAGACAATGGAAATTCGGACTACTCAGCCTTAATCGCGCGGCCATGCCGCCATCAAGAATTTCAAAGCGGTCGCTTAAAAACTGCGACAAATCTCGTTTGTTAATATGCCGAACTTCTAGGTAGTTTAAAGACAGGTTTTCCTTAAAATTTCCGAGAATTGTACACCACAGTAAGGAGCAAATCAAGTGCATAATCTACACGTGTGTGCACATACTGTTCATTACGCATGAAAGACGGCAAACAGATACCAACAAAATTGACAATTAGACAAAATTTCGACGGAACAGGAAAACAAGGGCAAACTTCCAAGAATAGCTCTTGCTTGGCTTGTGGGTTGCGTGCCTGCTCATTACTCTGCATTGCAAAGAAGGAAACTGTGGCAGTCACGGGGATAAAAGCTTCCTGTATGCCCCTAAACCTAACCTTTTCCTTTTGGTATTTACGCACATCATGTTCGCAAAGCTTCACATCCCTGCTGGATGCTCTTTTGAGAGCGAGTGGATGCAAACCCATATCAAAATCTGGAAATACTACAAAATGATAAACGCTTCCGTTCTCATATCACAAATACCGGAAGCGGTCAACCTCATCTTGACATATTACTCGGAATAGCAATTCCATATCATCTTGACCTCTTACGTTCATACTACAATTTTTGGTCTATTGCACTTAACTAATCCTATGCCATTACGAAGTTGTCAGAATGATAGGTGTGGCCCCATTAATAAACGAAAAAATTATTAAAAAGTTGAATTTATAATTTGCGTGACGTTTTCATGAACTGATTCGAAACCGCAGTTTGCTAACCATACTCGCAAAAATAGACAACAGTTTTATGAATAACTGAGTAATGTATTCCTTAAAATTACACAATTTCTTTTTGTAACGCTTTTTACCACATTTTCTTTGTCCTAGCTTTTTGTACTTGTTACTTTGTATCTTTTTACATGTTTCAGTAGTAAAATACCTTTACTCTGCCTATATTGTAAGTGTTAAATCTTTACAATTTAATTTATTGGCATAAAAGTATAGGCACTATAATTTTTTTTATTGCAGAATAGCAATAAAGTACCAAGGCTTGACACAAATTGTATATCACATTTTAAGCTCGAGTACAGTAGATGCCGCTTACTGTATGGAGAAAAAACATTTCGGGGGGGGTTTGAGGGTACGGGCCTGGACTACTGGTTATTAGAATCAGCCGCTTTACGGAATCAAATTTAAAAGGACTGATTTAAAATGGTAAAATTCATGCCATTTTAATTAGTTTTTATCACACTTTCAGATACTAAAATCAATTTAAAAAAATCTTCACATGTACAGTAACGAAACTACAGTATAGTGGTTGCTACATGGACTTTGCATATTGACCAATGACATTGCTTTCACGTCGCTTTGACCTAATCCTGTCATTTCCAGCCTACTACTACGCTTAGGCAGAAATCCCTTCTAAACTCCCCACTCAATTAAATGAGCAGGTTATTCAATTGAATGACCAGTTCCTTTAATTGACTGGGAAAATTAGAATGGATATCGCGTTAGAACCCTACCTAAGTGTGGGAGTACAGGCTCCAAAGGCGCAGTGTTAGTTTTGTTTAGACGTGTGGTTATACAAAGACGACGACGAACAAGAAAAGAGTTGATTCAAATGTAAAAGAGAAGTTGCAGCTCATTGAAAGTTACGACAAGTTAAATTTTGCCACAAAAGGAAGCGGCCGTTAAATTAGAAATTCCTCAATCATCCCTATCAAAATTGTTGAAAAATCGTTACGAAATAAACAATAGCGGGTCTAGTACATCTAGAAAAAGGAAACGTGGGGGACAGTGTCGAAAAGTTGACGATGCTTTATTTCTTTGGTTTAAGCAAGCAAGTAACCGATTTTCGGTTATCATAATCTCTGCTTAGTAGACTCAATATTCACTTGACAAACGGGATCACAAAAAGCGGCATCTACTGTATTTCTTAAAAACTTTCGACTTGGGTCTCATGTGAGTAACTGAGGGTTACGTAGCTAAATCGGTCAAGAATGTGCAACACCAAAAAAAAAAGGATTTATTGCAGCACAGGCCTAAATAACGTGGACAATGAACAGGCCAGAAAAAGACGCGGCAAAATGCCAAAGCTAAATCAGGCAAAAAAAGTCTGACAAATATTGTCTGCTGAGCTATCCTGACTCGCCTGTAGCAAGTCGTAGGGCAAGTTTTGAATCCCGACATTTCATTTAACCTGTCCTTGGAGGGCGTTGGTGGAGGTAGTGGGATGGGGTGGGTGGGTGGGCTAAGGCCTAAATAGCACGCTTCCTTACATTACGTTGCCGTTATGGAAGCAAGTTGAACGGTTCGTGAGCGTTACAGAATTCATTACGTGCACTGACCCTTTGCATCTGGGTTTCCCAGAACGAAAATTAGGATGCAATATAAGTATACGAAAAGAATAACATAAAATGAAAAAAAATTCCGTAAACTGCACTCGGTTCTGTTCATGGAATCTGGAGGTTCCTTCTCAGTCCAGCGTATGTGTGTATATTGTACTGAGGAGCCCAGTTCCCCGCCCCATTTTCCTGTCAGGCATTCGTGCCAAGAAAACCCGAATTTTACCATGTACGCAATTGCTGCATAATTGACAAGGAAAACCTGAACGCTTCCGAGTCCCCTTAACTCCTCCATTCTCATTTCGACACCAGCGACACTCGACAGACTCACGCATAAAACCATAATTTGCATAAACAATACGTTAGCACCAAACGCAAGCTAGTTTTCAAATCCTGTCAATTAAACTTATTCACGAATTTATTTTTTAAACACTGACCTTGATGGCATAACATAAGATTCCTGGAGGATTGGTTTTCCCCTGATCAGAATGTTTTAACTTTAAATGGCTCAATTATCACTTGACACCCAGAATATATAAACAACACCGCCTTAATTTGTGCAGGCATACGTTGAACAGCAACGCGATTGAATCATCCGTGATGGACGTCAGCATAGCAACTAACGTAACGCTGCTCTCTCTCGAGCGAGCTACGGTGTCTCGGGCGATGTGCGACTGGGACTCGAAACGTCGAATTGTCGTTCAAAAAAGAACAACACCAAGCAAAAAGATCATCGAATAAAGGATGGCGATAAAACGGGCGTTTTGCGATAGCTGGATTATGAAACGAAGCGAGATAAACGCTTGCCAAGCGCACTAAAACTATTTTTTTTTAAAAAAAGAGTATTTTACGACTTTGAAAGCTAGAGGTATTATCTAACAAAACACACCCTACTCAACTGTATGTAATTGCATTGAGGTATGAAAGGAAAAGAACGTAAACGAGCTGAAACAGAAAAGTCTTGAGGAAATAAATTGTCAGGGAAGTACGCTTCAAATGATACAATGAAACAGATAGGGAATAGTTGTGAGATTGTACAGCTTTTATGTACCTCCAAAAAAGCATCCAAAAGAGCACGTACCGTCGCGATTATCCTATTACTCACACGTATAATTCTGTCATGTTGCAAACCAATTATAAGCAACGTATTATTGTTGGCGACCTCGTCAACAGAACTGGTTGGATAAGAACGCCTAGGGTCGGGCTGTGTAATGACCAAAATTGCGCAATCCTTGGAAAAACTTGCTATGCAGCTTTTGTTTGAACAAAAGGCCACTCAGATTGGTTTACATGCTTGTGCCCTCACCCCGAAACAACTATCCAAATATCTACGTGCAGAATGAAAAAGAAAGTGTACAACGTATTAACCAGGTGATATTTGCAAATCTCGATGCCATTTCTTATTCAATGTTCCAAATAAGGCATGCGGACATATACCTTATCGGAAGTTTGTTTGAAAGTGCACTTTGCCAGCAAAAGTCCCGTGACTTACAAACAAAAGGTGTTCTTGTGCAACTTCCAACCCTTCAGCTGTTTCAGAGATAAAAAACATTCATAAATAAAGCGCGCAAAAAACGGCTATTTGTTTATTTCATCCGGATTGCACATGATTTCTGGTGCAAATGATAACCAATAACAGCAAAAGACGTCTGAAAAATTGAGACATCTCTAGCTGTTTCCTGTCTGCCACTCGCGTTGACGGACTAATAGAGATAATGTAGGATGCTGGCAGGGATTCTCATTGAGGACAGACTTCAGGTTTTAAAGTGAAGCGTTTAATCGAGTATCGTGAATCAGCAGTTTGCGGAGTATGAAAGAAGAACCCCCCAAAAGAGAAAAATAAGTAGGAAGGGTTCACGAATGACCACAGGCGAGTGCGGACAATAGCCCGTGCACAATTGACTTTTGTCATTTGGTGATTCTGAACGAAAAGGCAACGACAGACTTTGCCATGAACCTTTTGTTATAGTGACTCGCTTCATGATAAAGAAGTTGCTGGTGGTAGCAAGGGTTTCAGACTTCTGGAACAAAATCTTGAAAATATAAAAGACTTAGAAAAGGAGACTTTCTTGGAAGTTACGCTCTTGATAGCCCTCCCACAACATGAAAAAAAAATTCCTTGAGAACCGGGTTGCCAGCGAAACCGTTTTTTCCATGCTCAGCAAGCGAAAGGGTTCAGGTTCAACTGCGCCGTAACGTCATTTGAAAGCTTAATAATATTGTAGCAAAGTAAAGGCCGTATATGACTAAAGAGAGGCAAATTAAGCCTGCTCATTCACGAAAGAAATCCTCTTTTCAAGGATTTCCAAGAAGGGCAAAGCTTTCCGGCCCAGTACACACACACCACCATTCTTTAAGAATAACATTTAACTCTAACAGAATTTCCTAACAAAATGTAATTAATATAAATAGAAGATAAAATAAAATCACAAAAACATTTATATTATTCATCGAATACTTTTTTTTATTATAGTATACGCAAACTAAATGCCTAATTCAAGAACAGACACAGTTGCAGCACTGAAACAATTGGCAGTAAACAATTTAACCAAGATTGGACCCTTAACGCAGCTGCTTGCAGGTTAAGCAGGAAACAATAAAGGCCGAGAACAAGTTGTCGTCGTCAATTGCAAGTGCACTATAATCTGATGAGAAACCTAAGCTATACTTCCCCTATGCGGTTCCCAACTATTCTACTACAAAAGTGTCCTAAACTCCATGTCTGACATTTACGCAGACCACAGAGCTTTTTTCAAGCGTTTCTGGTTGTTATTGATCGTTGTAACGGAAATCCACACACCAACTACTATAAAAACCAGAGCTGTAAGGTTTTGAATAATAGGCTGGACCACATTGGAATACCAATTACTATACGTTCCGCCTACTAAAGTTACAGTAGCCAAGACACTCAATGTTGCACTTAGTACGGAATGTAAAGCTTTGATTGTGACTGGACGAATGCCGAATAGGGAATTGACAACGGCATTATACTTCGTTGCTGCGCCTAATATCATTTGCGCAGCTAAAACTATCATAGTAGCAAGTCCTGTAAGACCGTGCCATGAAGTAAAATGCTCTTTCTTATACATATTTTTGTTGGTATAAATGACATAGAAGCCCACTCCTGCCGCAATGGCAGCAAGCCATTGGAGGGTCAAATGGATGGTAACAAACCAAGGTTTAAATTGTCTCGGAACCAGCGACAAGTGAGAGGAAAACAAGACCACTGCCTCATTCATCAAGAACAGAAACTAAAGATTTAAAAAATATCACATAACTTCCTTGTTAGTTATTTTTAGTAGAGAAATCAAAGAAACTCAACTAAGGACTTACAGAAGTTGTCATAAGACTAGGATGCCACGTGAAGAAACTTGCATTCTGATAGGAAAGATACGCAATCAACAAGGTAACAGTGAATATGCACGAGTGGAGCAGAGTAAAGCTGAAGTCTGGAGACATAATAGACGTATTTATAGAATATTCGCGACTGTTTTGTTTTCAAACTTCTACACGAACCCTCCGACCTCACCGCCTACGCAAAACGAAGACAGCGCTTAGAATGCCAGCTGGGATTTTTTGCCTATAATAAAATGCTTGTCGTTTTTAGCGCCTCTATCGTCATGGTACGTAACTTACTCACCCAGCAAACGGTATAGCCGATATTAGTTCTAAGCGAGGACGCTTGTGACCTGCACTAGTTGACGTTGTTTCTCCAGCTGCAACAGGCTGAGTTTTCAGTTTCGCAGTTATTGGTTGGTGAAATAATACGAGCCACGAAGTCTCTTCCCTTGGGCTCTATTTTGTGTCCCCACGTGTGCTCTGTTTACATCGCCAAGAGAAAGATTCTGTGCTCAAAATGAAAAATAAAGGTCAAGCAAAACACAAATGGATGTTCGAGAGGAACACTCAAGTGTCGAGTAAACCTACAAAGAAACCTTTTTCCAGAAAAAGTGTTGCAAATCCTGTGGCAGAAATATCTGCATCAACAACGTCAATGACGAAAGTCAATGACGTTCAGGATTCTTCTGGGTTGAAAAAAGGGATCAAAATGAAACCCGTAAATGCTACCACGTCAGCTAAGATTCCAGAAAAGCCCGAGGATATCTCTTCAAATTGGAAAAAACTGTTAGAGGTAGTTGTCATATGATATTAATAATTATTTGATAAATAATCCAATCGTTTATTAACTACATAGACCATGCCTCCTCCAAGAGCCGTGAAAAGGAAAATGGAACCCCCTTATAGAACCAAGAAGAGACTCGGGATAACTGATGAAAAAACTCCCGCGTCCACATCTACGTTACAGCCTAGTGAAAAAGCGGTGACTGAAGTAGTCACTGAAGAGTCTGAAGAGATTTGGTTTGATGGCGTTGATGAGATATTTCTTCAGTCTTCCAAAACTGTAAAATCAGAAAACGGCTCTACAGTTCTACTGAAAGATAATGCGTATAAAGGATTAACCAAATATATTGCCATGGATTGTGAGATGGTGGGTGTCGGCCTTAATGATGAAAGCACCGTCGCGCGGGTCTCATTAGTAAACCAGTATGGTCACGCCATATACGATAAATATGTGCAACCCGGTGAGAAAGTAACTAATTACCGTACTCACGTGAGTGGGATCCGACCGTCTGATTTGACGAATGGTACGTTGTTATTCACAATCACAGAGCAGCACAATTAACGAGACCGTTATCTTATAGCTGTGGAACTCGGCGTTGTGCAAGCCGAAGTTGCGGAATTATTGAAGGGAAGAATACTCGTAGGCCATGCATTGAAACACGATCTTGATGTTCTCTTTCTAAATCATGCAGCCTCTGACATTCGCGACACAGCCAAGTATATAGTCATTACTGAAAAACTGTATTTTTCCATATTTAACATTTTTCTTAGGTACAAAGGATTCCGTGCGTTGATAGGCGGAGCGACGCCCTCGTTAAGAATGTTATCGTCCCAGTTACTTGGGATAAGCATCCAGTCGGGCGAGCACAGTTCAGTAAGCGATTTATCTTCATTTTGCCTTTCTATAAAATCGTACATCTAAATTAACGTTACAGGTCCAAGACGCCCAAGCTGCCATGAGGTTGTATACCATGTTCCGACAAAAATGGGAAGAAGACCGTAAACAATTTAAGAAGACACAACAGGAGCGCAAAGAAGCTCGTCAATTAAAAAAGAAGGAAAGTAAGCAGAAAAAGTCGAAGGCAGAAACGTGAATTGGAACGGTTAATTTGATCAGCGTTAAATATGATTGATTTTTGTAATGAGCGTTATTGCGATTACATTAACAGACATCCAAACATGACATTGTTTTCAAAGTCGAAACTTGAATATCTACTTGATCTTCGAAGAAAGTGCAATCTTGAAAAGAGTGCAAGAAGGAAGATTTGTAAGATTGATATTAATGTTACTGGCGTAGCATTAAAGGTGAGACCCAAATCATTCCCCTTTCTTAAACAGGGCTGTGTAAGAGTTATATAGAAGGGGGGCGTTATAATGAAAAGATTTGAAGTAACTCACAGAACGGAAATCAGTTTCATTATTTTCCATTATTTAGTTTGCTATTGTTGAAAAGCACAGAAAGCCGGATGAATTTCTTTAAAAACGTAAGGCTAAAGAAATAAGTTGAAGCTAAGTAAATGAAACAACGTAAGGGAAACAAAGAAAAATTCACGACATCAATACTGTAAAAAGAACGAAACGATAGTCACTTCTTAACACAGCCCTCTTTTTTATGGCAGCCCTTGAAACCGGACTTCGGAAAAACTTCCGTTCCCAGGTACTTGCAGCATTAACAGCTTTCTACCAAAACTGCCTCCACATACGCTACCAAAACTTACCTCCACCATTACAAGATTCGTTGTTTCGTTGTTCATATGTAAGTTCCAAAAACTGCCCAATAAATTGCGTTCAAAAGAGCAAAAAGTGCTGGGAATAAAATCCGGGAACAGCGATCTATGTACACAGCCCGAGCCCGTGCGCGTTGGGCTGGAGTCAAACTTGGAGGACGAGGCGGGGCTCCCGTTAGCATCCTCGCGTTTTCCTATGTTACGTAGCACACAAAATAAAAAATAATAATAAGGGGAATTTAAAGTGTGATGCATTAGAAGCGGGGTATGAGATGGTACTTTCGCGGCGAGGTCAAATAGTCTGTCTTGCTTCGGTGGCTCTCCGGGTTTGGGCCCATCCGAGTCTCCCAGGACTATGTTAACTAGGCAATATTCCATCAGTGCCATGAAGACGAATCTGAAAAAAAGAAGATAAAAAAGAAAGATGGTGGAGACTTTTGGTTTCTCTGTCTGTTTTTTCTTAAAAATGAGATTTACATGGTGCATGTGGACATAAAAGCGTCAACAGCTTTCAGATAAGAAACCGGAGGCAATGAGGCTTGCGACTTGGCGTGTTGAGTAGAAAGGGTCAATAATGACGTTACACCCAGAGTCACACGCGCCGGAGCTACTTCGGGCTTAATCCAGAACGACACCCACTAAGCCAACAGAAAGCTATTAGGGTACCTTGCCAACATTTGCTTCCTTTACAGAGCGCCGGCTTATGGCAAAAATGCAACTTATAGTGCAACACAATATCAAGCTAGTATACAAAGAAGGAAGAAGGCATTTCGATCGTTAATCGATCCAAACGGCATAAATGCTGAATTGCTTCGACATGGTATTCTTTTCACAGAGCCATTAAGATTCGATCTTTTTCTTCGTCTTTTGTCCTTTTATGCAAGAGCGAAGTTTTTAACCCTTTTTGGGGGAGGGGGAAAAGTACTCAGCTAATAATCAACTTACCGACATGATGACAATAAGGCAAGTGGGAATGTAAGTGTGGAAGAGATAATATCCAAGTCTGCGTTTGAGAACAAATACCACTTCCAGACAAGTGAAGTTTCCTGTAAGACCAAAGCAAACATTATTCGTGTAATGGAAGGACTCGTTCCGTGGATCAAAACTTATTGTACAGGAAGTATACTTTACCTGTGGAATAAACTTGCGTGCAATCGTTGGTATAATTGTTAACGAGCTGGAGCTGCGGTAGTTCAATTTTGTCATCGACGGCCAAGGGAACTTCAGCGTCAAAGATAAATACAAGGTCATCGGTCGTGTGAGAAACTGCCAAAGAGGATTGCAATTAAGCATTATATGCTAGTCTGGGGATTTTGGAAAAGAAAGCGAAGGTAATCCCAAATTGCCTGGCTCTACATTTCGTTACAGGGATCATTGCTTATTGATTTGTTGACATAGCGGTGTGGAACTTGGGCAAACAGCCTTTCGTTAAGTAAATATAAATATAAGCTCGACTTACTACTTTCCATCTGTAATTTGCACTCCTGGGTATCTGTAAAGAGAAAAAAGAACGTACAATGAATGACAAAAATACTGGTACAAGGAAAATTTACCATGTGGGTAGAGGGCAAAGTTCATCGCACAGGATAAAGTTAATGTCAACCTTAACAAGAAAAATTAATTAATTAATCAGGTGGTGTTAGATATAATTAAAGTACTTGACCATGTAGAGAATCCGTCTGTCTTTATATAGCCATAGGTAATGATTAGGAATTGTCATGGTTTGGAAGTGAACTTGCTTGGCGTTTTTAAAGTAAGAATCCGGTCGCCACATCGCCTTGAGCCATTCTATTTCTAGTAACCTAGTAAAATGGAATATTAAAAAGAAGGAAATTAGTTCATAGCCTGACCTTCCAACTCAAAACTGATTTTTTGTAGCTTTCCTGTTTTGCCCCATAGCATTAAACATTCATACGTTGACGGGTCTTTTAATTTCTATGCAAAAGCTCTTTTTTTAAGTTCTCTTCTTCAGCACATACTTCCGTTTTTTCCGCTAGCAACTGACTTGCCTAGCGTCCGTAACGGAGTCCGTCAAGCTGCCCAGATAACGTTACCGCTTAAATGAACATTCCCCTTAGTTAAGTCGTTGGTCTAACTTCTTTGTTTTCTCGTAAGCAAACTCATTATCTCGCAGCTTTAAAACCCATACGATCCCTTCCTCTTTTCTACACCAACTCGATAGCTTTTCTCGGTCCAAAAAATTCTTGTTGTTCCTTTCGCACTTAACTAAAAAAAAAAAAAAGAATTTGGTTCCTTTATACGGCCCCATAATCAGCTCCATCAAGAGGTCCTCACAGTACCGCCAACTGGTCATCTTGGTTCCGCTCGTGCTCTCTCAATGTGGAATGTAATTCGGAGATAAGGCACGGAGCCTTATTTTTGTTCTCTCTTGCTTTTCTCCCTTGCGCTCCCATTTCCTGCTCAACTAAAAGGGCTTTTCTTTTCTTTTTAAGCGCAAAATGATGAGCATAAGAGCGACCAGACATATCGAAGAGGGGCGGGATATCCCACCCAATTTTCCTCTGCCAAATCTTCCGTTTACAGATTCTTGGTTTTGCTTCACTCAATTCTAAAAACTTGGGATGGACAATAGGCGTTCTGCGTACGTGTTCCCAGTAAAAAGGATGGGAAGAACTTGGCAACTAAACGAGGACAATATAACCATATTCTTTCTCTCTCTCATAAGGAGTATTCTATTTAGGAATCTTGATCAATGTGCCTGTGCTTCTTTGACGTCCCTCAGAAAGGTCTCCCCCTCCCCTCCCCCCATCCTTTGAAAAGGTGTTCGTGAATGTTTTAAGGGGCCGAACGTGTTCGAAAGCTCAGCCGTCCCTTTCGCCTCAAGAGGCGTCCAAACACTCGTAAGTTCCCATTTTTAACCACAAGATCTCTTCATGGCGTGGAGGCAAAGAGATCAGAAAAGCATCGATCCCATCAAACGCCCACCAGACACGGCACACATACGGACTTTCACTTCAGAAGAATAAAGGACTCTTGCTTCTTCGTCTTAGTTCCCTCAGAAGAGGTTTTAAAGTGGCAAATCGCGCATAGATGCTGTTCCACAAAGCTTCGATGAACTTGCCTAGCTAACTCTAAATATAGTCTTGCGAAACTTCTACTTGACTTCATTCTTTCATAAGCTACGTAATAATAATTAAAACGAAAAATCGCATTACCGATAATCTGTCGTCATATTTTCAGGAAAGCGAAGACGATGGTCTCTCCAAGTTTGCGCGAAAAAAATATCGGCAGCATAGGTCTGCAAGATAAAATGCCACAACATCATTATTTTTTTTTAAGTGGTAATGTTAAAAATCGAGCGGACCACGGCTTAAGTGACAAGTGACTAACGTCGAGTGTTTGAGTAAAAAATAAAATATAAAGAATACGAAAGAACATTATCCGTGCGGGTGATGTGATTAATAAAATTTGGATAGTCCAACGCGCTTTTAGTTTACAAGAGGGAAGTTTTTCTTTTGCACAACAAAGGAAATCTTCTCGAAAATCTTGCAGTTTGCAGCGTTCCGCCTCAACGAACTTAATATACGCAGTTTAAGCCTAAACATGGCCGGTAGTCCCTGGGTAGATGTAGGAAGACTGAGCTGTGTTACGAATGGTTGGATTAACTTTATGTGCCAAATAAATCGACATTACACCAGATCGGCCTGCCACTTCCCTATTATATCTCACATTAACATTCCCGCACATATTAGCACATAAATCCACTGCTGTCCACATAAAATACGGTTTCGACACTGGTAAATAAGTGTCTGCGTGAGTAGTTTTGCCTGGCTGTCACACATAAAAACTACAACTGGCTATTTATCTCACTACCCGACTTTCAACACTGCAAAAAAACCCTAAAAACCATCGTGTACTATCCCGTCTAAAAGCAAGCAGGAGTAGCAATCAAGCGCAGTAAGACCAAGCCGGAGTAACGCTACGAGTCCCCCGTTAAGGAACGAGTTTGTTTGGTTACTTGTCCCTTGCCATTGCCGAGTCGTTGCACCATTGGTAGGATACGCCGCATTAACGCTACGAATTTCTGTCTGGTCTTTTGAGAGAACACTGGCAGCTTTTATTTCAAAAGACACTACGGTTTATGCCAATAAGAAGGTCCATTATTATAAAATTACTGATCATTATAGTATATGGAAGCACTTCACTCATGAAATTTGTAAAGTCACAAATAAAATATTAAAAGGCGTTACAATAGTAAAATGTAACAAGAAATTCCGTATCTTTATCGCCTTATCCTGTAGCCTACCCCAAATACTTTGAAACGGGGGCTCCCTCAACGTTACATCGGCCTGCTTTTCCACCGACGAAATGATGCTGTAACGAATAATGAACAGCAAGCGAACAAACAGTTCTTATGCCCGGGAAACCTATTGTTACTCCGGCTTGCTTTTTCCTTCGCTCGGTAGCTTCTTTGTTATGGACAGAAAAAATCTCAACTCTTGGAAAAAAATTTCCCAAGCAAAAAAAAACTTTCTGGGCCCTTTTTCATACCTAATAGAAAGCTTTACCATGACAGCTATCCCGGTTTTTACTCATACGGAGTAAAAAAAAAAAATAAGGGGCGGGATAATGGAGCGAAAATTGTGTCAGATAAAAGAAGATGGATGATGTGTCAATACAGCTACTCACCATCGAGTTTTCGTTGATGGAATCGAGACCCATGACCGTCACGTGGAATTCTACTGTCGTCGGTTGCCCGCTGACTTTTGGCGGCCGCATTTTATCATATGTCTTATCTTCGGGCATAATGTCTGCCAACTCCAAGGCGCACGTTCCACTAAAGTGAAGGATGAATGATATTACCCCTTATGAGATTTGTCACTTTACCAAGACAAAAAATTGCTTTTTCACCTGAGAATGAACGCGATCTTCATGACCGTCCACCAGTTTTTATGACAAGTCATCTTTCCGACACAATGGACGCAGAATTGGACGTGGAAGACGACAGCTCCCGAAAGGAAAAAGAAGACGTTTTCGGTTACAGCAGTCAGAACAAGCCAGGATGTATGGCGGAATTGCTGGCTTGCCTTTCGTAATGAGCTAGCAAGGGGTGGGTTAATTGCACTCTCGCTTGCTGATGACGTATACGATGGCCAGAAAAGCTGCAGAAGAAATTAACGAAAAAGAAAAGATAACCAAAGTGCAACCCCCCAAATCCCATCGAACATCTCTACACTACCACTTTGATTTATCCATCAAAATGACACTATCAGAATGCTACAGTTTCACTGAAGGATCTAAATCGAACTGAGGCGTTTTTCTCTTTCTGTCTGGGCTTTCGTTCTACATCATTAATTTGTTCTGCATCAAGAAATCTTTAGCTCTGATCCAGCTGTTTCTTTCATTGCTGTCGAGTTGCTCGACGGGATTTCTTTTATCTCTACACTAGAAACTCGAAGAGTACAAATTAATCATGTTTTCCTATGCAGTAAACAGCTATGCAGCGAAACACCACAAAAGAACTCAGGGATCCTATTTTTTTAAAACTTACACGAAAACTTGGGACATTTCGCACATAGGACTGACACGCGAGCAGGGTCTAATTCCCTTACCTCTAAATGCATTACACAACCCACGCCAGGACATTAAATGGGTGGCGTCGAAAATTTTTAAACTTATTAATTAACCCCCATCTTGCTGTCTCGTAATCTGCTTGCAAGCGATTCGTCTACTTCTTAGACTACCTTAGCCCGCCTCCTTAACAGGGAGCTTTATTAAAGAGACGTGCAGTTATATAGTAAGTTGCAGACACAATAACGGGGAACTAATCACTTTTAGCGTAATTCGCCGGGTCAGTAGTTTTTCTCTCTCCGTGGAATAAACGACACGCAAGTCACAAAGCACTTTCCGACATTATGACAAATGCAATCCTTTGCCACACTGCCCCTATATGTAGAAAGGGGATTAGAAGCCAAATTACTTTCTTCCATTTTTGCTGGTCCGCAAGGGAGGCAATTCTGGACAACCAACAACAGTGCTGTGGAAAGAAATGTACCGTCTTTTCTTCCCTGTTATATGAAAAGCTTCTAACTCAAGAAACTTGAGAAAAGCTGGACGACAAAAACCTCCCATTCTTCGTTCAACTATGTTATACGTTCTCTACTTTTTACCCTTCGAGCTTAAAAGGTCAAAAATACTTCAACGTATCTTTCAAAAGACTTCCAAAAGACTTCCAAAAGAGATCCAAAAGACCAAGTTTTCTGTGATTTAAACCAGGCTGTCTAAAATCAATTAATAGGATACGATTTAGCAACCGAGATCTATTAAACAATGCCTTGTTCCAGTTTTTATCTTCAAGTACCCCTGACATGGAGTGAAAAGCTGTAATGTGGTTTACAGCAAAAGCCGCGAATACAAGTTGCCTACTTGGCATTCCTTCTGAAGTAGAAGTCGGGGCGCACGTAATTTTCAGTCGACAGATCTGCCTTCAACTTTTTAAATAGCTGATCCCAGCAAAATTTTTAATGAGACACGCGACCACAAAGAACCGTGTCTTATATTCCCTGTCTAAGAAATAAGGCTCGGAAATCCTTTTGTGGGAAACAGTTTTAAAAGAAAGCGTCTCGACCCAACCAACTTTTTTAGCTCTAAACATAGAAGGGATAGAGAGACGCAATGGGGCTCAACTGGAAGCTCAGGCTGCTTTGTTTAGAAACAAGATTGTGTCGAACACTTTCGAAAAAGACAACGGAAACGAAATCCGTCCAATTTCCTAGACCGAAGTTGGGTTTTAGACGCAATCAAGCCTATAAAAAATTGCTCCAGGTACGCAAGCTTAAAGGTCTGACAGCACGAAATCGAACGGAGGATGTTACTAAGTGCAGTCGGCTGAAATGCTGGACACGAAGCGAAAACCCAGAGATGAAGCTTGGGACGTAAGAGCCTCCATCTTTCTCTCCCCAAAAGAAGAAAAAAAATACGTTGTAAGGCAATCCTAGAAATTTCCTATTTTCTTCGGCGAGAAAAAGAAAGAAGAAGAAAATCGTAATTTTCTGACACAGAACAAGCATAACAACAGGCTTCCATAGCAGAACTACGAGGATGGCTATCCGCTATTACTTGCGTAGCTGATCATCAAGTTCTATTACAGCGTCGCCAGGACAATGGGTTTGCTCCTTGGAATCGGTAATGCGCTTCCATGCGGAAATTTCTCATGCTTTGCAGCTGTAAGGTTATGACAGCGCAATAGATCTCAGCTATACTTCTGGTAAGTTCAGTTTTTACTTACATTGAGAAGGTGCTTCGTTCCAAAACACGCACCAAGAAAATTTCTTGGACTTCTTCGAGAACGTGAAGAATTTCCCAGTAGCCGAACACGTCGTACAGCTTGTGGTCTTGCTCCAATTTTTAGTGTTCATCAGGCGCGTCGTCTCGAGCCATCATTATATTTCCCTTCTTGGAGCATTATTGCCGGCCTAGAATGCACAATGGTCCATAGAAAAGCTTCCTAAAGCTCCAGGCGAGGGGTGAAGATCAAATACACTGTAATGTCCGCGAGAACGGAAGCTTCGGCAACACTGAAACAATTCCAATCCGGAAAGGTCTTAGCTACCCACACAAGTGACCTTCCATATCACGCTGAACGCAGCCAGTTGACAAGCATGTACGTAGGTACTGTAGTGTACAACCAAGCTCGTGTACTCACTAAAGGAGGGTAGGCAGTAGCTTCGGGCTGCTGCTGAGCCCCATATACCGTAGGGACCTTAATAAGGAAAAGACACAGGACTTTAGTGGGGCAATCTGGTGAAATTACATAAATTTCTGTACCGTGTATATTACGTACACAGGGCATATATACGTGCCAGCTTTAGGAGGAGCAGTTATGGACTACGCTAACCCGAGGCACAGATTGCTCTTCTTGTTGCTGTGCCCGAGCTAGACTAGCTCGTCCCAGATGATAAATAAGCTACCCGAAGCGAACTAGCAATGTCACTGGGCATGTTGATATACCTGCAGCAGCTCTACCGCAGACTCGTCCGGATGCTGTGCGAGGAAAACACAGTAGGCGTGCGCGCTTCTTCAAATTGCTCTCTCTCTCTTGAAAACCTAGCACGAATGCTCTAGCACGAAAAAAAGTTATAAAAGTACGGAATACATGCCGTTCTAGACTACGTAATTCCTACGTCTATCTCTTCATTCTCCAGACTTATAAGGATACAATATGCGCAAGTTTAAGCTGGAAACACCACAATTTTGAACATTTCTGTATTGACCAGGTCGATAAAATAGAAACAGAACATTTGACTTCCAGTCTACCATTAATTCTTTTCCTTTGGCGCTCAAAAACCAATAAGAAAACGTGCAAGGGACTGAATAAAAGAGACATGCATTCCAAGTATCGACGCCTCCCTAAACCTCTCTGAGCTGTACATGCCCCGCGTTGTGTATTCTAGAGAAGCTTGGTACTCTCTCCAGAGGGTAGTTCCACATTGAGGCAAAACAGCTCCAGGACCTAATGAGTTGAGCTGAGGGGAAGCGTGTGACGGAAAATTGGGTTGTTCTATGGAACATCCCAAAATGTACATACTTAAAAAAATAAGTGCTTCAAATGACAGAAACAAACCATACCCATCCGTTTGAATCGACTTTTGGAAGGTTGCTTTCCGTTGGGCTTATTTTAGAACGCTTCCTTTTCTTTTCAAACACATGATGGGCGCTTCACCAAAGGCTACTTTAATCAATAATAGTAAATCAATAATAAACCATACACGACTGGTATCGGAATCCGCGCTTAAGCTTCTCCATTTCAAAACCGTTTGAGAACGTCAGAAAGTTCTTTTTTTTTAAAATACTTTTCATTTGGTTCACCGTCACAGTATATTGCAAGACTCCCGCCCACAAACAAAAAAGTGCATAAACAAACGAATACAACCAAACATTTTGGTATATAATAAAACATTACTTAAATTATAACGCAAATCAGTGTATCAATGGGGTAATTCCCCGGAACAAAGGGAGCCATTGCTTGTGATCAAACTGCGATTTGTAAGCAGAGGTGGCTGGAGAAGATCTGCGTACTGCAGCAAAACTTCTTTCAAGGGTCGCGCCAATTGAGGAGCACAGGAGCCAGTCAAATTGACCAAATGGGGATACAATGATACAATTTGGTTCCACATTGATCGCGGCGATCCTATAAACGACCATTTACTTATAAATATCCATTTAGCTTTCCAGTCTCTTAACTAACTACATAACGCCCAAACGCAAGAATGGAAGGAATCCAAACGTACCTTTTTTCTCGTAGTCCTGCTCCGGATTTTTCTTGAGTGATGAAATCAAGGTAGTTAGGCCCTGCAAAGCGAAGCTGACTTCCGCCACACGATGCCTGCGAGACAACAGCGAACCAAACACAAGAGAATACCAGATTAGATTGCCAAGTTCACACAAAAGCTAGTTATATATAAAAAAAAAACCAGAGCTCAATTCAGCTTCTACGGCGCTACGAAAAAGAGAAAATACTTCATGTATGCATCTTGGCCTAGCGTATCCTCGACTCGCTAGAAATAAAGGCGTCTACCATTCAACCCCCGCCCCCAAAAAATACTTCCTTTATTCTATTGTTAAAGAGTCAGAAAAACTTCTAAAAATTCTCAAAACTTTTTCATTCCCCTAAAGCTCGGATCAAAATCGCTCTCATTAATAGAAAAACGCAACTTTTCACTTTAATGAGAGCTGGTAAACTTGGGTACAGTAAAAATAATTAAAAATTTCGGAAAATCTTACCTCGGCAAAGGGCACTTGCCACTTAGCCGCTCTTCTTCCACATAGGTAGACAAAACCTGCTCGAATCGGTGTAGTAAGGCGGTCACGGCTAAAAGCTGTCCAGTTCCTGTCGCGGAAGCCGGTCCGACGTCTATACTCTCGTCTTCGGCTTTCGCATTCTCAGTATTCTTATCTTGTTCGCCCCAGGACGCGAACACGAATTGGAACAGGGACGTGGCCGGGGACTTGGTGGGGGAATCGCCGCTTTTTGTACTGGGAGTGAGGGAGTGGGAGTTCAAGGAGAATTGTAACAATGTGTCGAAACACACTTTGGCCAATTCTTCTCTTAAATGCGCATGTTCTCCGTCTATTTTATAACACAATTAAAGTTGACGACGTTTGCTTACATTACGGAAGCTAAAAGGGGTTTCCTACCTGGTGTGACTGCTTGAACGGACCCTTTGTTCAAGAGAGTCATGACTTTAATGATAAAGGCGTGTGGTAATGCTGTCGCATGGGGCAGGACTTGGTCACGTAACAGGCTAATCAAACGGATGTCCAACGCTTCGTCAGCTCCAGCTTCTTCGGTCGTTTGGTTCAATGGCACCAGGCTGACACACAACGGAGAAAAAAATTAGCTTAATAGCAGAAACATTCCAAACGAGTTTTTCCGCACGATATCTTTCAACAGTAATTGGGTAACGCAATTTTTACGTCGATCCTACAGTTTTTCGTAGATCTTTTCGGGAGCAGCCGTGTAAAAGAAATGCTGGAAGTTCAGATTAGGTTATACTATATATAGTTTTGGGGGCTTCCGAGGGATGCAAAAAATGAAAGCGTAAAACGAAAAAGACGCAGGTTTTTTAAGTAACGAACTTTGTCCCATTCCTCGCAAAAAAATCCGCGTGGAAAAGCAGAGGTTAACAAAAAAAATCCCCCAAAAGTCAGATTTTACCTTTTGGGGAAAAGGAACTCCTCTGTCGCGTTCCCTAATTGGCTCCAGAAGGTTTGAAAGTGCTGAGGTTGCTGCATGGCCACGGGCAAGCCAGCTTGTGTCGCTTGGATCAAAGAATCAAGTGCCAAGCGCCACGTGGTCTGAGCTGTGCAATCGTAACGTAAACTCAAAGGGAGACGGAAACACTGAAGGATGTTCGCCAGTACGTGGGATTCTATTACCGACGGTTCCAAGCTTGTCTGCAAATAGAGTCCTACCACCATAACCATTGCTCGCTCACCAAAGGGTACATAATTGAGTGCAATCCAGTCCGACTATAAAAGAGCAAAGATCAAGTTTTCAGGATGCATACGCCATGCGGTTGTAGGATACCTGCTGCTTTCCCACACTGGCCTTTAAATCTTTAATAGGAGCTTGACAGGCATACGTGGCGAAAGTGAGAAGTTGATTGAACACCATGGGCAGCATGGCGCGCATCGCAGCGGTGCCCGAGCTCAGCACTTGATGCAAAGATTGCATGGCAGCTAACACGCCTTCTTGTAAAGGTGTCAAAATGGGCTCGTTCAAAGACGGGAGCAAAAAGGCTGACGACTCCCAATGCACCGGCACGCAAATGCAGCTTTCCAATACTTGGCAAAGTTGAGTTAGATCACTGGATACGAATCTGGAAATTGGAGAACCAAAAATAGCTTTTTAATAAAAAAAAAGACCACAAAGAAAAAAAAACAAGTGAAAAGAGTAGGAACCTGTCTTTCATATGCTGGAATAACGGTGGGAAAAGGTGTACCAACGCAGTGAGGAAGAGCTGAGTAGGCACATAGCCGTCAGTGCTACTTTTGTCTGTTCGGGAATTAGGAGTTTCCATGCCTACGTGCAGCCAGACCTTCCAGGCTAAGCTCCATGAGACGTTTTCTGGGCCATCACTGTCTGCATCTTCGCTTTTGCAGAGCAAAACTTCTTGAAAGGCTTTCAGGGCCGATAAGGAGACCTCATTATTCTTGCTTAGAGCCGCATTTTCGATGAATTCCAAGAGGAGGGCAAAAGCACGGGGAAAATCGCCCAAGGTCTGCAACAAGGGCCGTTTGGTGTTGAAAACACGAGCGACGCCGGAAAGAGATAACACTTGCGTTTCTGCCCATTGCTTCTGGGCTGTATTTCGGGAATGATGAATCAATAATTGACCACCAGGGTCGACTTTCGCATCCGAGGCTTGGCTGGATAAGCTACGCACTTTGTCAAGCAACGGAAAGAGGACCTGAGTGTTTTAAAAAAAGGATTGGTAATTTCTTCCCTATTTACACCTTCTTGGGTACTAATTACTTGCCAAACTACTGCTTGCCACGTATTACTATCCAACAGATCGCCATGTGCTGCCACCGTGGAAAAAAGCGTTTGACAAGCTGATTTCCGTACCGCCGGTCTACTATCGACACAAAGGTCGCCTTCAAATACAAAAGTAATTTTCATGATTTTTTTTAGTTCAATCTCAAAAAGATCCACATGATGAAATTCCAGATCGATTTCGTTGGCTTGCCAACTTGGGAGTATCAAACTTACCGAGCTTTGTATATAGACACATCCATAGTTGATCAAAAGCTGACATATTAGGCAAGCCAGGAAAGTCGGGAAAAACTTTCATATCGGATTTCAAAGAAACTCGCAACTGCTCCCGGGTTTGAAAAAAGTAATCCGACACATTCCACTGAAAAGGCAAGAAAATGGCATCAAACTTCAATCTGTCGTAAAAGCAATCCCATTACCATGAGTCCAATAGCAGTCAAAGAAACATTCAACTCGTGCGTTTGAGAACCAAATTTGGCTGTGGTATCCACAGTTAACGGTAGGCAATGACAGGGTAAAATTGGTAAGAAGTCCGTTACCACCAACTGCAAACACTGAAACGCGCACCGGATCAAATTCTCCCTAAAATCAGAGAAAGAAAAGGCAAAAACGTAGGAAACAAGATTTACTAGTTTCATGAAAAAGTTTACCCGTGGGAGTCGTGGATGGCACCAATCATATTGATAACCAGGGGCCAACCATAGGAGAGATTATCCCCAGCGTCGTGTAGAATATGAAGCACACAATCCAATTGTTTCTGTCTCACATCCACTTGATGGATGGCCGATAACTCCACCAATGGTGAGAGCAGCAACGTTTGCAAACGCTGGTTGTCTTTAAGCGGCGTCGGGAAGGGATGCAGCAGGGCAGTGCGTACCAAACACGTAACCGCTTCCAAACCCCATTCTCTCATCCGGGCTGCTGGGTGATGGCACACTTCCAGCAAATGATTTGTTAAGGGGCGCCATAAGCATTCTATCCGGTCTAAATTAACCAATCCTGTCTCCAGCAGTTTGGCTACCGCGAATAGAGAGGGCTCCTGAGATTTAAAGACTTTTTAGTTAAGCCTTTTTAAAAGACTTTCTAGTCAATAAACTTACCCTATTCGCATACGCCGTATCCATGGCTTCTTGACTGAGTTGGCAAAGAGCGTCGACTAAATGGTGCAGGGCTACTTCATCCAAATACTGTGACGATTCAAATAATCGGGAGAGCATGGCTGACAGGACTGGCAGATCCGGCCAAACACTTCCAGTGCCAGGCACCAATGCTGTGGCTGCATTGTCCGGCGATCTTAAGGGACCGGTAGATTTCAAAGAACCTCCAGAGGCGGGTTTCAAACCCAAAATCCAAACCAAGTGCTGGAGGGTGGATAGCACCAAATGCCAGGCAGTACCCAAAACTGCTCCGTGGCAATGCGACAAATGCAACAAGCCACGCATGCATTGGACATTCTTAGCTGTAAGTACAACCGGACCAGAGGGACCTGCTTTGCGGATTCCAAAGAATAAATAAAAAACAATGATTCAGCAGAGTGTGGAATTTGTACCAGTGGCGTTGTTCGGAGTAGGCATAGGAGTTCCTACAGCTACCACCATGTTTTGGCCTCTGTACGCGGTTTCCTCTCCTCCTCCGCTCCCAGTAGCCCAATCTTGGCTGGGAGTACGATTATGCTGACCTAAAGAAAATTCTTTTCTTGAGCCAATCTGAGCTATCAACTATAATTGAGAGTACTTCTCGCAGGAAGCGACGCAGCAGGAACGGAATTCAGTACAGTAATTGTGTAATGGGGTGGGAGACATGCTTTACACAATGACGTGATGAAAGCGTCCCTGGGAGTGCTCAATTGTACTCGACCACACAAACTTGCGTAAGTTTGCAAAGCTTTTAAAACACTTTCAGTCCCCGATTCTTCAGTACTGTGAAGCAAAATTGGAAAAAAGTTAGACGCGACAGGGTGAAAGTAATGGAAGTTCCTTGCCTGGCTTCAAGAAGTAATGTAAAAGCAGCTAGGAGACCACACCAAGTGGAACTAATGAGTTGCAAATGCAATTGGGCAACTTTTTCATCCGTAGAAGCGTGTGGGGGTACTTGATGGGGTCCTTCTCCCTCAATGAGCAAACTAATCGAACGAACTGTGTCCAGCAGAGCAGCGTAGGCTACAGAAAGGCAATAGCCTTCCGGAATAATTGGTGGCTCATTCTTGTCCATGAGTTCCAGGCTAAGAGAATAGCAGTATGAGCATCAACGTTTTCAAAAATAACTTAAATGTAAATATGTACAAGGTAGCTCGAGGCTGCCCTTGAACAAACAGTGGGGCCAAGGGAACATAAGCTCCTCTGTAGGCTAAAGCAGGCTGTGGCGATATACCGGGTCCCAAAGGAACACCTCCAAGTAAAGTAGGCGGTCCTAACGCTGGCTGCGAACTTGGACCGTTGCTATTCCCCGGATTTTCTTGAACGAAAAGGGCTTGGACACAGGCCGCCAAAGAATTGACCGTATCTTGCAAGATATTAGTGGCATGAGGTTGCAAATCATAGGCTGAACACAACGCTTGAATCAAAGGTGGCTGAGCAAGGAGACGGTGCAAAATTTCCAAGGCTAATGCCCGTTGCCAGCAAGGTTTGTCAGGGTCCAAAAATTTCAGCAATAAGGATAGAAATATTTCGCATTCTGTCACCTGTATGCAAAATTTGGAATTAGAACGCATTTTCAAAGAAGTCAAGTGAATATAAGTTGGGGAGTGAGTTGGTTTACCAATAAATCGTGGTATTTGTGAATAAGTACAGATACCAAGCGCAGTAATCGCATGCTGACGGGAAAAAAGGGTTTATCCAAGGGTCCTAAAGTCGCCCCGCTTTGCTGCTGCTGCAACAACTGTTGATTTCGGAATGGGGCTTTTACGTTGGGCGAGAATAGTTTGATCACCAAAGCACACACACGCTCTTTTAACAGCGAAGAGAATTCTACATGCTAACAAAAAAACACCATATTACAATTCTTATATAATCCCAATTTAATTGCTTTTTACTTTGGCAAAAATTGAAGGAAATGTTGAAAGTACGGTTTCTAGAAGTTCAATCCCAAACGTTCGAGTCATTTCAGTCATGCCTAACAGCCAGCAAGGCTGTTCAGCATTTACTAGTTGCACGAGGTCCTAGGAACAAAAGACTAGAAAAGGAATTCAATCTTATTTAAACGTTTAATTACCTGAAAAAGCAGATACGCATCGGCTGCATGGGGCGACAGGGATTTTGGAGCTATTGGACGGACAACTTTGATTTCTTCAGAGTGGCCGGAAGAGGGGACGTTTTTGAGCTTGGCTTCAACAGAAATATCTTCGCCTTCATTATCCTTGTCTTCTTGAACAGCTCGCTCGAACACCAACGAAATCAACTGTCTTACAGTGGCACCAGCTGCATTTATAATCATGGGATCTTTGGCAAAATGCAGGCGAAAACATAGCGCCAAACACTACAAAGCAGTCAAGAAATGAATAAAAATTAATTTTGAGAGCAGTCGTACTTTTGCAAGG
Organism: Lepidurus apus apus; assembly: GCA_022832285.1. Classification (NCBI taxonomy): domain Eukaryota; kingdom Metazoa; phylum Arthropoda; class Branchiopoda; order Notostraca; family Triopsidae; genus Lepidurus; species Lepidurus apus. The sequence goes on along the minus strand of JAGJRO010000433.1, from coordinate 5,070 downwards.
GTTTCGCCCTGAACCAAGTTGTTTGTTGTCAACAAAAGCGTGCTGCTTTGGAGAACTTTAATTTCCTCGATGCTATGGTCTGTAAGAATCCAAAGTACATCTACGATGTATCTGGCTGCTTTTTCATCCAATGCGCACTGAGTAATGAGTCTTTGCAAGGAAACTAAGCATAACTGAAATAACAAAGCGAGGTAAATTAAGAAGTTTCTTGCAAGTGAGTTTCAAACCTTGGCTATTTTGAGATCCTTAGTTTCACATCCCTGGATCAAAGGGTACAAAACTTGATTGAGAGCCCCTCTAACTTGCTGTCCATTCCGCAGCTTGTTGATAGCTTCTTCCGATGCCTATGGACCAAATTTTATCTTCTGTGAACAACGTATGCAAAAAGGATAACTTATCTTACATCTTTGATAGCCGGGTACTTTTTTTTGGTTTCTGCGGAAAGTAGCTTTAAATCCCCAATTAATGTCTCCACCAGTTTTGGCGATAATGAACCTTCTTCCATGTTTAGGGATATAAGACACGGTCAAGCAAGTTCGTCTTCTTTAGCTAGCAGCAGTGCAATATCACTTGCCAGACACATCAAAACTGCTACTTTCAACTCAGCATACAGATCTAAACCCAATGCATTATATGTTCAATGCATTATGACTTCTATTCTATGCTTATGCTATATACACAACAATACAGAGTGCGGTAAATTATTCTAGGAACATTCAGAGATAATACTCACTTAACTTCTATTATTTATATTTATACCAAATTAATTGCAATGCATAGGTGTTTTTTCCTGTTAATGTATACAAAACTTCAAACTTCTATGCAATCAAGAATTCCTACACATTTTTCACTAATTTCTAGAGTCAAGTACGAAAAGTTCCACAGTGGCACAACAAACAAAAATTTTTAACTCCGCCTGCCGGAGCCGTGATGAAATAAGTCTACCAATGGAAGTCAACCGCGCGTGCCCGGTCTTTTCTAAATCGCCGAAATTAATCCCCTAGAAAAAATAAATAAAAAAATTAAAATAATGTATTCTATAACTAAGTTTTTATGGGGTAAAAAATCGCAACAAGCAAACAAAAGGAAGTCTTAAGCTATCTTACTAACTGCGTTCGGCCAGGTACAGATTTTCATTACAGGATGAAAGACGGTTCCGGAAGCGCAAAACATATCCGTACCCACGCCTCTTCCAGCGCAACTGTAAAACTTCCGAGCGTCGTTTCTTGATGCATACAATCCAGTCCCAGGGCAAATAACTTGATATTTAAAAAAAATAGGTCATTACCACAAAGGGAGCATAATGATGATAGACTTACAAGCTTCTGGAGGCATATAAGTCGTAGAAGCAATTTGAATTTGAGGTTTAAGGAAAGTTAAATCCACTTGGGAGTGCTTGGATGGACACTTTACGTTGTAGGACCAGTCACACAACACGCCATTGAACAAAGTACCCGGAGGGCAGGACATTAAAGTTGCTTTGCCTCTACCGCAATGATAGTATTTGTTACAGCTCGTGGGCGAAGCGTAGAAACCGTCACCTCGGCAGGCAACTAAACCGAACAGAAATAATTCGTTGGACTCGGGACAGTTGTAAAAAATCTACTTTTGTCTCTACTCTTACTTTTTTTGTTAATTGTGGAGACCATTGGCACGATAGGCAGAGAACTTGGGAAAACTGGAGCCACAGCAGTTTCGATACGATTAATACTAGGTGAAAACGGCATTTGTCCTCTTTTCAAAGTAGCAACGATAGCCGTTTGGATAGGGTTGTATCCCAACCCACAGTAATTATTGAAATCATCCATGCTAATATCCCATACCATTGCGCCTCCAAGTCTATTTTGCGTGATGTATTTCGCCTTTTCAGTTACCATGGCTTGGTCGTCGTAGCCTACCCAATCCAAAGCCGAGGAAAATGCGAATGGACCCATGACTTCTCCGTTGGTTATTACACTCCAGGCTTGGGTTTTTATGTTGCTGCAGACCTCGAAGAAGGTTAAAGTGCCAGGAGATTGAGAAACCATTCCTGGGTTTGCAGCGCCAGCACCCAAAGCGTTTGGAGGTGTCTTAGGAGAAAATGGACCAGCCAGTTTCCATGACCTGCCATAAATGGGAATGCCTAGCACTAATTTGTGAGGTGACATTCCTTTCTGAAGCCAGTGCGTCGTAGAAGAATTGGCATTGAACTGGGCGTTGATACCGGATTCCCAAGGACGCGAGTAAAGGGGTGCGTGATGATCGGGATTAGGTTCCCATGTCCCATGATAATCGTACCTACAGGTCAGTACGGAAGAATGTGTTACACACTAGTATAATGTAACATAATTAACACAACTTACGCCATTACAGAGATAAAGTCACAGTTCTTATTGATTACGGATACGTCGTAGCCGCTGTCAATCACCATGGGATTCGCTGAAACAGCCAGCGATAGCAAGTACCGAGTACCGAATCTGGCTCTCAAACTTTTGATTAGTTGCGCAAAATTGTGCTTGTCATTTGAACCAGGGAATTCCCAATCAATATCCAAACCATCAAAGCCGTGAGCTTGCAAGAAATTCATAACAGACTCGACAAAACTTTGGCGATTAGCAGCAGTTGAGACCATTTGAGAGTACTTGTTACTCTGCGAGTCTGTCCATCCCCCGATAGCAATCAAGACTTTCAGTTCTGGCTTTTCCCTCTTTAAAGCTACGGCTTTAGCGAAGTTGCCTGACTGGATATCAAGCCAATCGTCGTGAGATTCCATAACGTACGTGCGTGGATCCAAAGTAGCAAATGAGTAGATGATGTGCGTGCACAACGACACGTCGACATTAGCAATGATGAACTTCCACATCCCTAATAAATAACGGATTAATTTTTGTTTGGAATAAAACACTAGAATAAAGATGTTACCTTGGCGATACGCAGACCAACTGGGTAGGTAGCACACCATTTTGCTTGGCGAAACCGCTACGACACCAATAAGTATTAAGGCAATAATACTTAAAAATGCGAATGACTTGTTAGACATCTTTGAGATATACTGACCACTCCGTTTGAACTGTAGCCGTGCCTTGGTGACAGTAAGTTGTCAATTGTACGTCTATTCATTGACCAATGTGCTTATATAGGGAAGCAAAGTCCTGTACGGAATATTCCCAAATTCCTGTGTAGTACTCGTACTACAGATACGCTTGCAAGCGGGGATTCCCCGCTTGTACATGCCTATTTGGAATTATAGTTTTTTAGCCTATTTCTGAGTGCAAAGAGCCGGATTCGTACAGAGAGACACACAAGAAAAAAAAAACAGGAAGCAGGATCCTTTGAACGTCGTACACATGTTGAAGGAAGTAGTGGACGGGAAATCCGTACCACGCTTGCCAACGCAACACATAGTCATTAACTCACATGTGACTGCCTGACGCGTGTTGAATAAGCTTTCTCAGACTAATTTGCACGGCTAGTTATACTGTGACTTTAGTACTTGCGGCCAATTCTCCCGGACCTCCTTGGACTCAAACAGCTCCATTGAGAAACAGTGGAATAATTGTTTATTCATTTGGTGTATTTACCCACTGATAAAACCCAACACGCATGTTTGTTCCGGTTTGGTATAACGTATAAGGATAACGTATAATAACACCAAGATTAATAAAAACAGACTTTGAGATGACATTGAGATTTCTTTAGATATTTAAACTCAAGATGTGCAAACATATAGCGTAGCCAGGCCCGTATCCAGGGAGGGGGTTCGGGGTGTTAANCCCCCCCGAAATGTTTTTTCCCCATAACGATATCACATACTACCCCCCAAAACCCCTCCCGAAATGTTTTTTCTCCATAACGATATCACATACTACCCCCAAACCCCCCCCCCCCCCCGAACCAAAATCCTGGGTACGGGCTTGAGCGTAGCCCTGGATAATTTTGTTGCGACATTGGGTGAAATCATAGTCGCGCAATGTTCGGCTTCGGAATTCAAAGTACTGTCAATAGCTGTAATTAGAGGGTAGGTACCAGTACCACAGATGTTACTAAAAACGTCCAAGGCTATATCCCGAACCATAGCTCCAACCCGTAAGCTTTTGCTCTTTGAAAAATTAGCTTTTAGCGACCATGTCTACGTCATCGTAGCCCACACAGTTAAGCGTATAGCGCTTGAGTACGCAAAGGGACCAGTATTACTATTGGCATCATTGGTATCCTGCACCACAGTCCATCAGCCTCCGGCCTTGATGATGCTGCAGATCTCTGAGTGGGGCAATGTACCCCTGTAAGGATAGGCCACGCCCTGCAACAAAAACAAAACAAGCAAAAAATGCGGATTTACATGTCCGCCCATGGAAATTTAAGAAATAACAAACGCTCAAAAGTCTTGTCAGACAGCCTACTCCGAACTGGGGTAAATATTCTCCCAGCTACGCTGAATAACCGCTCGCAGGATGCTGATGATGGCGTTATACTTCCTAAAGAGCTTCTTAAGCGTCGGATATTTCTCAAGCATTTGAATCTTGTCACTTGAGTCTGCCAGATAGAGATCAACTTCGGTTAATTTACTCGCTGATTCCTTTCCTCGGGAAAGGGACTGGAAGAAATCCTTTTTAAGCCTCTTTGGACTTGTCGCGGTAGTCTTGAGTATCTTCAGACTCTTCAGGTATAGAAGCGCTATATAAGTAAAAGGCAAAAGTTAGTGTGTTTTCAAATCTTTGATTCATCGTCTTACCATATGGGGCTTTCCGATTCTTGATCTTGAGTTTGACTACGTTCACAAAGCTCCGCTACTCTCTTGATATTTCTTGCACGCTGCTCTTCCGGAAGCCACCAAATTTTAAACTTAGGATGTAGAACTGTAGCCACAATCAGCTGCTCATCTTCGAAATAGCCAGCAAAACGTTTCTTAACTGCTTCTTTAATGACTCCAGGCAATTTCTTGCAAACTTTCAACCCCAAATTCTGTAAAGTTGCCATTTCTTCCTCAAGAATCTTCAGTTGGCAGGAGGTATATGCAGCTGAAACGTTGATCTCACCTTGAAGGATATCGAGAGCTTCTGCAAGCGGACGCATAATTCGCACGAATTCGTT
>JAGJRO010000435.1:0-32620 GCA_022832285.1 Lepidurus apus apus | reverse complement strand
GGTCAAGTCTCAAGTCGGTTCTACCGGATAGCTAATTATCCGGAGCCACTGGAAAAAATTTAGCACCTCTCCTCTTCGTAGGGAGGGCAGAGATGATAAATTTTTCCCCTTGAAAAAGTCGAGACCTTCTCCTATTCAAGGAATTTAGCTTCCTATCTATAGTCCTAGTCAATTTCCCGTAAGCTAACAAAAATGTACAAGGATTTTTTTACGAGAAAAAAAAATTTCGGGGGGGGTTAAAACCCCCTAACCCCCCCCCTGGATACGGGCCTGGAGGTGGGGCATATTCTGTGCCTTGGAGTTCAGAGTAGAAATTGATTCCACATTTCAAAAGTTTGGATTTGGTTTGGTACAAAGCGGTTCGAAATGAGTAAACTTTAATTAATCCCACAGGTAAGGATTAGACCACTGAGGTTTCTCTATGCCTATTTTTTTTCGAGGATATAGACTTGTTTCCAAATTCACCAACGACATCTAGTGAAGCCTATAGGAACCGAAGTGGCAGCCATTATCGGCCAAAACCTGAGGAAAGTCCCGTAAGCTCCATGTAGATTAGTTTGTAACTTTCTCTTTGTTTTTCACTATGGATGAAAACAGCTCTCAAAATTGGTCAAAATGTATTGAACAATTACCGCAGATTACCGAGAAATTAATAAAAGAATACTTTTCTTGTCAAACGTCATCGGCCAGACACTTTAATAGGAATGAACTGTTCCTCAAAGACCACTACGTTACAGACACAGAGACCCAAATCTCCGAGTCTAGGGAAGAAATTCGCGATGTAGGATTGTAGGATTGTAGGGCTGTACGTAGGATTATACGATTATATGATTGATTGTAGGATTGTAGGATAGCGATGTAGGATTGTAGCAAGAAAAGTCTTCAACTTTGTAATGCTTAGAACAGATTACAGTATTTTTGGCTACCTGAAGTATAAGTAAAGACAGTCCTCATTTCGTAATGTATTTACATTACGTTATGCAAATAAATNGAAAAGTCTTCAACTTTGTAATGCTTAGAACAGATTACAGTATTTTTGGCTACCTGAAGTATAAGTAAAGACAGTCCTCATTTCGTAATGTATTTACATTACGTTATGCAAATAAATATTTTAACTTACCTTAAAGTTTGGCCCTAGTCTTATTCTCAAAGCAAACTGCCTTAGCAACTTCGGTTCTTTTGGCCATCTGTGGAAAGAAATTCTGGGCTCTTGGCTAACTTTATCCAATTTTCCAAGCCGGGATTTACACAAAGGAACACAGCAAGATGGCATTTGCGACAATTAAAACTAAAAATTCGTAATTAAAATCTTACAGAACCTTGTCATGTAGACGGCTCTTTTGGGTAAAGAAAAGTAAGTTCCACCTCAGCGTTCAGAAGTTACGCATGTTTATGTGAAAATCCCAAGCGCAACTAAGAATACCCAACTTCACATCAAGCGTCGTTTTAGTCCTAAAGGTATCCGTTTTTTTTACGCTAGTTCTCTTAAGCCAGCTGATAGGATAGGTTATAAGTTGACAGGAGTTAGGATTTTAAATCTTTTTTGTATTCTGATTTTTTGATTTTCTAAGTTCAAAATGGTGTTTGGAGCACCATCGAACAGGTTTTCAGGGGCACCTTCGGACATAGACTGGACGTGCCCCGTATCTAAGAAATGAGAGAAGGGTAGCTTTTGACTTAAGATCATCTTAAGATGGTGGATATTTTGCGGGCAAATCACTAGAATTTGGTTTCGATCTATCAAGTTTTGATTTCCGCTAGTTATGAGCTTTGATTCCTTATTATGTCGTTTGATCTGTTTAACCCAGTGAATTTATAAGGAAAAGTAGTTTTTTCTGGATATTTAACACTAAAAACCTTTGATTCCCTTTGTATCGCTCAATACGTGTATAACCCAGTGGACTTATAATACATATATATTTTTTTCTCGAAATTTTCCATTAAAAGCACTTAGGTCCGAAGGTGCCCCACGCCCGTCCGAAGCTACCCCATGCCTGGGGCACCTTCGGACAAAATGTGACCATTAGCGAATTACAACTGAGGGTGCGTTTTATTGTGAACTGTTCCGTTCACCAGTTCTTCCGTTGAACTGCTCTCGTTGACAATAAAACGGACGTCCTGCAGGTCGCCGTTCAACTGGCTGAGTTGAACGAGCGTTGACAATAAAACGCCCGTCTAGCTTAGGGCGTGCTTAGGGATCATCCCGAGTTCTACGATGCACCAGGAACGCAGTTGAACGGAAGGCGGTTTTCGAACTGCGCGCCAAGCCATCCCGTTGAGCTGTTCACGCTAAAACGCCCGTCCAGCTGAACCCCGTCCACGCGAAAATGCCAGTTGAGCCAACTGGTGAACGCAGTTAGTCAGTTCCGTTCACAATAAAACGCACCCTGAGCCAGTTGAACGGCGACCTGCAGAACGTCCGTTTTATTGTCAACGAGAGCAGTTCAACGGAAGAACTGGTGAACGGAACAGTTCACAATAAAACGCACCCTTAATCACAGTTACATAGGAACCATCATAAATTATGATGGTTCCTATGTCATAGTTAAGTCTGCTACAATGAATTAAACGATGGACGTCTGTTTAGCTTGTGATCGGCAGATACAAGAGTCATTGTCAATCTTTTTAATACGTTTGAAGTAAGCTCTGCAGGCGAAATGAGTTGTTCTGAGTCGTGTATAATTGTTGATAAATGTGACTGGGGATTCCCGTGCCAATGATTGCTTTTTTACCTGGTGATGCATCTAGGTTTACGCATTGATTACGCATTGTTTTTTTCCCCAGTTTTCGCACCAAATGTTAAAAAGGTAACTTGAAATTTGGTTCTTTGCATCTACCAGGGAGATGGGATATTTTATCCATGCTTTTAAAATAGTCTGACGTGCTCTTTCGGAGCATGATATATAAGCTTTTCCGTCTTGATTAGTTGGCCATTAGTTCCAATTCTTGGTTGCATAGTAGTTAAGGTGACTTTTCTTTAAGATTAGTGTTAGGAATAACCAAAGGGTTTCTAAAATAAAGCACTGGTCAATTTATATCTGATACAAGCAATGTATTTAAATGGTAAAAACTTGTGTCGTGGCCATTTCTGGCCTGGCCCATTCACTTGCTTGGCTTGATCAAACGCAACTCATGTGGGAAACTTACATCAGGTCACGAGGAAAACATAAAAGGGGTAAAGACAAGAGAAAGATAAAAGAGGAAAGGAGAAGTGGATAAAATACCGCATACATGGCAGTGGAAGGCTTTAGGGCTAAAGGAGGTGTAAGCACATGCCTTCCACTGCAAGTCCTTTTAATAGCTTTAACAATTAGTTCTAAAGGAGGTGTCCCTGTTTCCACCTCGAGGGCTGCTGTTGGTGTGGTTTTCAGTGCTCCCGTAATCGTAAGTAAACCTTTCCTAAATAGTTGGCGGAGTGGTTCGAGTCTTGGATTTGGAACGGTGCGCTACGCTGGGAAGGCGTATAACATTTTAGCAATGATTGTTGCACGGAAAAGAGTTTTAAGTTGGTTACTAGTAATAGCTTTGCACCACTTGGTGATTTGGTTAACTCTTAGTAGCGATAAGTTGCACTGGTTGACTAGGTAAGAAATGTGATTTGTCCACCTTAATTGGTAGTCGAAGTGGAGTCCCAGGTAGCGGACTGAGGTTTTTGGATAAATTGTGGTTTGGCCCCAATTAAGAGGAGCATCTTCTGTTGTTCTTTTCCGGTAAAAGTGGATTAGCTCACTTTTCTCTTTTGCAAGTCGAACGTTGAGCCGTATACCCCATTTCTTCAGCTAATACCTGTTTTGAGTGCTCCCCGTTGTTGAGAAGGTGAAAACCATCTTTGGGGAGAGTACCCATGTTGAATAGTAACTACTCATTTTAGCATGTCGTAATTTACCTGTTTTAGGTGCCTTTTTATAATTGTACGCATGTACTTTGGGTCCGAACTGACACATCAACAAACGCGGGACGCCCATTCGAACAAGCCGGCGCGGAAGCACATCAGGTAAGGGTTGGCGCGTTGATCGGTGTAGACATAATATAGAAAAAATGAACGGAACCAGTAATGTTCGGTGTTGCGGCTGTATTTCTAGTTATATGTAGCCTACTGATAAGTCGGTAAAAAAATCTAGAAATTGTGATGATTAGATTGAACGGGGAAATAAACAACATACGGTAGGGTTAATTGGTGTATGAGCGGGAAATATGAGGATAACTATCATGTTTGGGGTGTAGAAATGGACAAGTGGGTAAAATGTCGGTTTATGAGGCACACGTTGATAGCAAGTGAACTTAATTTGGCTTTCAATATCCGAGTACTTGAGGTACTGCTGAGTGAAAAGCGTTGGAGAAACACCTATTCTCTCAATGACCTCCTTAAAAAAATAGCGGAACAGCAACTCTTTGAGTGGGGACCACTGCAGCAGCAATTTTTCAAAGTGCTACAGAACAACGCTAATAGAATGAGAACTCCCAGTAATGCAAGCACAGGAGTTGACAGGAGATGCTTTACAATGTGCTTTATAAGTTAAACCACAGTATAAAGGTTTACACAGTAGGGTAATACCTGGGCTATAGACGGGAAGCTAAATATCGTTAACTTGTAAAGTTACTCAACTAGTCCCAGAACGGGGAATAGTTGATGGGTGATGTTGGCAGAGCTGCAGATCGCTCGTTTTTTTCGAGCGCACTCATTCTTCCGCTCGTCGCATATTTCAGCGAGCGAATCGCTCATTCGCTCGAAATTCTAAAAAAAGAGCGACTCGCGCTCGTTTTGAAACGACATCGCGCTCGTTTTGAAACGACATCTATTGAAAGAACTACAACTTTCAACAATAAAACGGAACTTTCTACAAACTTTGATTCTTTATTATGTTGGCTGTCCAAAATATAGTCCAACAAAAACTACAAAAATCACCGTGGAGTGTAAAAAAATATTAAACGAGGAGTGTGAAATTAAACGCTCAATTAAACTCATGGCCGTCTTAAGACCCTCGAGGGCCCCCGGGCCATGCGTTGCCGTGGGCCCCTTTAGCTTACAATTTCAACATGTCGAGGTCAGGATGGGGCCCTCTAGCACCGTGGGCCCCCGGGCCATGGCCCGGGTGGCCCATGCCTTAAGATGGCCCTGATTAAACTTCAAGTTCATCAAACTTTAAACTTTTGTTTAAAGTTTGTCTTCAAACTTTTCTCTTTAAACTTTAGTTTAAAGTTTGTCCGCTAGATAGCGCTACAAAAAGAGAGCGATTCCACAGAGTACAGCAGAGGTCTGTCCAATTCAGCCAGCTAACCAAAAAATTGAACGTGACAGTAAGTTTGGCAAGTTTGACAAGTTTTATTTTCTATAAATTGGGTCCGCCATTTCTCAGTTTTTTTTTATAGGGGCTCAATGGAGTTTGGGTCAACAACTGCCAGATCCCCAAAGACATCCCATTTCCACTAATAAAGCAAGGCGATCTTGTCCAGTTTGGCCAAGGAAGACAGCAGCTACTTGTATGAATTTTGCTTTGTCGCTGAAAATGAAGAACCTGAGAAGAAAAGAGCACGATTATACGGCGTTTCTGGTGTCCTTAAGCAGCTTCCAGAATTTCAGAACGTCTCGTCTCATTTTTTGGTTAGCTGACTGAATTGGAAAGACGCGTGTTTCCTTGATATCTTTGGATCTGGGAAAATAAAATTCGACTCTCCTGATCGGCCAATCAAAGCCTAGTTAAGACAAGAAAAAATTTGTTGACGTAAATGTACAAATAATAGTAACACGCAACTTACTTCTGAACCAAGCAACGGGATACAAGGATGAAACAAGTCCTGTGCCCTAATTCTATTTAGCATTGCTTTTTGGGGAGCCAATCCCACATCCTGTCCCAGCAATGTTCGTTTTGTTTCGCTCATACTTGTAAAAACAGTTTAAAGCATGAGCAATACATGGGTAAAATTCAGTGTCAGTATTGGTACCAGCGCATCTTTCCTCCAAATTTCAAATTTGCCTATGCTTATATAACATTGGGGAAAGTTGTCCGGAAGCCTAGCGCCTTTACCTATGAACACATTCAAAATCGGACCTTCTATTCATAGGGTCGGCACCATTATCTTTATTTAGAATGCTTAAACAAGTCTCTAGGTGCTTTGGTTAACTTACAAACTCAATAACAAAAAACAGACTTTTTCTTCGCTCGATCGCCGTAGCTTGCCGTCCGGCCGGGTCGAGACCCGCGCCAGAGAGCCTTGGGCAAGTTCCGGGCCGGCTTCGCAGTCGAGAGCCTATCCCCTGGCAATGGGACCGCACGAGGCGGTTCCTACTAGTGCGGGTAACGCTCGCTTCATGGCGTTCAGCGAAGCCCGCAAGCCGCGGCGCGAAGAAAAAGTCATTTTTTTGTGATCGAGCTTGTAAATTAACCAAAGCACCTAAATACTTGTTTGTGCATTCAAAAGAAAGTTCACGGTGTCGTCCCTATGAGATCATGGATCGATTTTCAATGCGCTCACAGGTAAAGGCGCTAGACCTCCGGCCAGCTGTCCCCCAATGTTATAAGCGTAGGAAAATTTGAATTTTGGAGTAAAAGGGCGGAGCTTAAACCGCCAAATAATTAATTACTCGGTTAATATGCATAATTGACATAGGGGTTCTTCAGCCAGAACACTTCTTTTGGTCTCCTCTATAACACATTTTTATTTTTTTGCACTTGACTCCCCTTTAAGCTGGGACGTTTTAGTATGGGACGTTTTGAGACTGGGACGTTTTGAGACTGGGACGTTTTCACCTGCACCCGTAGAGAAGGTCGAGTGGTAATCTGTTGTGTTTTGTGTTGTTTTAGGTTTAGTGGTTTTAGTATGGATTCTACTTAAACGTAGCTAAATAGAACTTAAAGGACCTATGCTTTAAAAAATTGAATTACAGAACTAGCTGCGTAGCTGGTAACGAATAACAGCACGAAACATAGTAACGCACAGATAACTTACAAATCACAACAACAATAAACGTTCATGCGACGAAGAAAAGGATGCAAAATGTCCCTCCGAGCTCATTTGGCTTGGCGGACGTGCTAATTTAAGTTGCTCCTCCGGCCGCTAACAAAATAGCCTTATCCAACTGCGCCCCCTTTTACTCCGCAAGCACGGCAGCATGTGATGCCCTATATCTCTAAAGTATAAATGATCTAAGCTTCGTAAATATCTAACTTTAGCACCGACGAAAGATGTCGTATCTGGGTTTGAAGTTTATTTCGGGGAAGTGGAATGCTACAAAAGATATTGATTTTATTTTAAAGCATGCTGCTGTAAAGCCTCTTCATGTAAAATCTTGCTGCGAGGATTGCGAAAGACTCCTGCAACGTTAATGCGGATTTCGTTTTGAAACCTTTTCTAATATTGGATTTATCACAAAGCCATTGCAATTGCCAAGCGAAGCCGAGACTATTGAGATTGTCTTTATCATTTTGGCTTGTTCATCTTGTATGACTTTTTGAAATATTGAAGACCTGTTGCTTTTTTGCATCACTATAGAAGCTAAATAAATTTTTGTTATTCCCCCTGGGCGCACCTTTAGTGACAATTTTGTAAGAGCAAATTTATTTTTGGATATTAAGCTTTTGAGACCTTCAAATGCTCGTATGACCTACGTTATGTTACTGCTGTTCAATATAATTACTATGAAAGCTATTAACGAAACTATTAATCTATAATTAATTATTATTTTGTTGCAGAGTTGGTATAACATTAATGCACGTACCGGAAGTAACTTAAAACTGGAGATAATCACAGGATGAATCCACGGACTTGTAAGAATTTTCTAATAAAAAGAGTGAAAGCTTCACTCGTATCTTTCGGTCCTTTATTACGAAATTTCTCAAAAAATTCCAGGAAAATAAGGAAAGTACCGGAAGATAATCAGTAAAACATAGCGGGTTGCATTAAAAGAAAAAATAGCAAGATTATTTGCTTCACTTGAGCAGTTCAAGTAAGCACAAGCGAGTTCCAGTTTAATAATTTTAGAAAACTTTTCCATGGCGCAAAAAAAAAGACGGTGAAAAGCATTAATCGTGTTCGTGAATTTGACCCTGCCCAATATACTTTACCTTCCGTGTCACCTTCCGCTCTTATGCTGCTTCCTGAGATGTTTCCTGTGATGCTTGGTATGCATCTCAACACTATAGGAATATAACTAGGTTCTACAGGTTAATATAGGAAGTGCGAGAGGGAATTTTTTATTACAGAAACTACCCAATTTCTCGAACGACTTTCGGTCCCACGTCTGCAAGGGTGATAGTCGTGACGCTCTATCTGATAAATTATTCAATTGAATACGGTGTAGCATCGGTACATTCATATGTACCCAGTGAAACTTTCATAAGAGATGTACACAAAAACCTTTTAAAATTCAAAGTAAACCTTTTCTAAGGTTGACACGTACAAAAAAAATACTAAGACAGTTAAAAAATTACTCCACTGATAAAGAACATTACAACTTTTGTTAGATTATATTTCGAGCAACTTCACTTATGTCAAAGAAATGTAGAAAAAGTCATTCTAGAATGTGCTGGTAAGGGTATAGATCGGCCTTCGAGTGCAAAATAAAAAATCCGGATGTGGACAAAAATAAATTAGTCCTATAAAAACAAAACCGTAACGACGCGTATTGCTTAATGAAACTTTATTGAAAAAAGGGAAGAGAAGCAAGTCATAAGAAAGTAGAAGAGGTCGAAGACCGCTAGTAAATAGACTAGTACAATAATTAATTTACATTTCTACCTAATAATAAAAGTACATGCTACGTTCTTTAATCAGTTTGCTACGTTAGTGCTTAAAAGACAGAACTTTGATTCAGATTCTTCAGAGAGAGAGAGAGAGACAAGGTCGCAAATAAAATAAAACAATCGATAACGCATGTTCTATGATTTGCCGTACGGTCACGAATCACGCTGACAGAAGATTTAGCTTAAACGGTCAAACATATGTATTGTATATTATACAAGCATTCGTCAGCCGAAGGCATTTAGCGCCGCGGTACTGGCGAAATTTTTTGGTTAAAGAGAGGATCAAAGTTAGAATTTACAAACTTTCCTGGCTAAAAATTCCTTCGTAAGACTAGTGTTAGTGAAGCGCACGACACAAGGGGTATACTCAGCAGTACATCGCAGTGATGCTAGTGAATTGGCTGAAAACGCCTAAAAGCTCAGTACATTGGGAAACGTTTTCCGCGTCAATCGTCGGAGTCTGACCCCACTAATCGTTTCGAATCCACCAAGGATGACGACCGGAACTGGCGTCGCACGGCTTCCACCTCTTCCTGCTCAACCTGCAATGGACTTTCGTTAAAAAATCTCCAAGGAATATAAAAGAAAAAAAGGGAACTTGTTTAAAGATACGTTACCTTCAGAGCCCGTAAATGGTATTCTCGGCGACTGACGATAGTACGGTGCGCAAACGTGTTCAAACCTTGGAAAGCCGCCTGGAAAAGCAAACACCAATAAATTAAAAAAAAGAAACATAAATAAACAGAGCCAACCGGTCATCCAAAACAAAATAGCTTACAAATAAAACCGTTCACAAACTGCCAAGTCAAAGTTTGACTTTGTCGATCCCATAAAATGAGTTCAAACAAGCATGATTCGGAATTTGTGAAGGTACAGTACGCTTTCTATTTACTTCAACCCACACAGTCTCGTATAACAAATTAAATTCTGACAAAAAAGCCGAGTTCTTTTTGTCGTTATGAAGCACAGAAGGCTAACGTTGGGCGAGTTTATAATTTCTTTTGTCAAGCTCTTCGTCATGGTTCTACTTGCATGGCAACCTCTGGGATGTATAAGAATAAAGAAAAGAAAAGCTGCTTTTCATCGACTTTCGCAGGTATACAGCATACGGCTTTCATTTTCTCGACTCGGCTAAAGGGTATTTAAGAAAGCCCGAGGGTGATCACGAAACAAGAACATACCCTTGAAGCCAGAGCAAAATGGTAGGAGAACGCCCCCTAAATGGTACACGCATTTAAGCGCAAGTCTTCTTTTGTTCGCTGCGGAGACGCGGGCTAAAACATTTCACCCGTAACCGAAACGACACCAGTGCCATTCCTGCACGAAAGCTAGCCTGGACAAGTCAGAACATTTCAGTGAAGGTGAATTGTTTTTCGAACGCTTGGAAACCAACAATGAAGTGTTTGATTGCGTTGTGTTTGTTCAGCTTGGTTCTGTTAGCTGAAGCTGGCAAGCCGGACAAGGTAATTTCTAAACATTAACATGAACTAAAATGGCGCAGGAAAATTTTCTCTTTTCCTTTAAAGTTTTAAGCTTGGGTTCAACTTCCCTTTTCCTTAACCAAATCTGAGACTAAAACAGGATGCGGTGAAGTACTTTTCAAGCTTGTTTTGCAAGACAAATGATGTAACAAAAGACGAAGAAATTTCGTAATTAATTTTTTTTAGCTTTCAATTATCTCGAGGTAACTTGGTACTCGATGCTTTGTAGTAATTTAGTATAGTTATGGAGGTAGAGTAACTTGAGAAGTCATCTACGGTCATGCAAATCTCGTGGGAAGTGTACTGTGCTGCCAAGTCGCATGCTGATTATGTTACAACACTGGCTTCAAGCCTTCGCTCCCTTTCTTCTATTACTTTAATATCCATTAAAGAATGCAACGCCAAACATGATCCTGCTGTACTGTACTTTGCGGTATTGATCCAAACGGGGTTGTTCTATACGTGTGAAAAACAAGATTAAACTGATACGAGTTCCAAGGCAACCGCGACTGCCCAATTTTGCTTTTATGTTTGCGTTTAGTGCATCGTTAGATTCTCCTTTTAAAAAACTTCTCCCCTGTTCTGGTTTCTTCATTGCAGCGTAAACGGTCGACCGGGGATTTAGAAGAACTGCCCGAGATTCACAACCACCTCGAACATGGACCCAAATACACCAGCCCCAAGAAAAGTAAGCAACGGGGATGCAAGAGAGAAAATTAAAGAAGAAAAGAAATTAGATTATAATTTGCCTTCGGTATCTTGTCTTTTTCAAATGGCCTAATACAACAATCGTTTCCTTTTGTTTATCTTAGTGCACAGGGAACAGGATAAACCTCACCCAAAGAAGACTGTGACTCACTTCCCCAACCGAAAAGTCGTGGACCATCCCAAACAGAACAGCAATAATTTGGGCCACGTGGGCGAACACCATATTGGTAAAAAAAAAAAAAAAAAGTTTCCATATTTCGTAACCAAAGGAAGTTGGTCCCCAAGAGATAACGTTCACTAATCTACTCTAAGTTATTTAAGACTTTTCTTTGCCAATGACTAATATTCCCAGAAATGCTAATTGAGCGTATGTTTCTTAATTAAACAGGCAAGCCTCATGCCACCTCTGAGCATCCCATGCTAGGTCATCGAGGCGAACATTGGCCTGAGAAAACTACCAAAGTTTCCCCTCACAAGCGCACCGAAACTCAGCATAAGGTAAAAGCCCCCGAATGAAAGATTCCAATCTTACTGCTTTGTAATAATACACGAAAACCTGTAGGAGAATAAGCCTTCTAAGAAGCCGTATTATCCTAAGGACAAGAAAGCCAAAAAAGCCTACAAGGACAAGGAGCACAAGAAGGACAAAAGCTTCAAAATCAACAAAGAAGGAAAAGCTAAGCGCCATGCTAGCAAATACTAAGACTAAGCTTGGAGCTCAAGTTGCTGCCGACATTTTTTCAGAGGTCAAATCTGGTTTCTTTAAACGAAGCGGCCTCTAGCTTGGAGATCTTAAAAAACTATCAAAATCTTCCATTCAGTTTCTCTGACAAAGCCAATAACATTTTTTAAAGGGCCAAGTGTGAATTTTTTCGACGATGAAAATCTCTTTTGCGCACTTTATAGCAGCACAATCAACAATCAATACATTCCTTTACGGTTGTAACCCCCCGTAAGGCTTTTAGTTGAAATGACAAGTGTACTCACCTGTATGAACTCCGGTGTGGGAAGGACCCGTTCTGCGCACTGACGTATCGCTAGCAATATAGCAACAGGCTCGCGTTGCTTCAAAGCTTCTTCTTCAGCTAATTTGCACACGGCTAAGGCAAAACGAAACAGCACTTTGTTGCCTTCCAAAAGGAAACAATCCCAGATGTAGAGGTACGTTGTAGGCAAGAGATTATCCACGAAGATGCATAAAAACCAATTTAAGCTAACTAAACCCACGTCGACACCATATTCGTTCAAATGGGCAGCTAAACGAGGCACTTTGTCGGCTAGCAAGTCGTTTAGCACACGCTGATCGGCTTGGGCACCCAGCAACATATTGTCGTAATAGTTGGGGGGCTGCAATAGCTCTGTGATGCACATTAGACACCAAAACGCTTCTTCTTCACTCAGGAAGAGTAACGCTACCGCCGCTAGACGATTAAACCCCTATCAAAAAGTCATTAGCACGTTTCTACCTATCGAAGCAAATACAGTAGATGCCGCTTATTGTGATCACATTTGTCAAGTGAGTACTGATTCTATTAAGTGGAGATTTTAATAACCGAATATCGGTTACTGGCTGGTTTAAAACAAAGAAAGAAAGCACGTTCTACTTTTTTGACACTTTCCCACACGTTTCCTTTTTCTAGGTTAACTAGATCCACTAATGTTTATTTCGTAACGATTTTTCAACAATTTTGATAGAGATGATTGAAGAATTCATAATTTAACGGCCGCTTCCCTTTGTGGCAAATCTTTTAAATTTAACTTGTCATGAGTTTCAATGAGTCGCAACTTCTCTTTTACATTTAAATCAACTCTTTTTCTTGTTCGTCGCCATTTTTATATAACCACGCGTCTAACACAGCGCTTTTGAAGCCTACTCCTACGCAGGTAGGATTCTCAACACGATATCCATTCTAGTTTTTTAAGTCAATTAAAGCAACTGGTCATTCAATTGAATAACCTTCTCATTTAATTAACCGTGGAGTTTAGAAGGGATTTCTCACTAAGCGTAGTAGTAGGCTGGAAATGACAGGATTGTTCAAAACGACGTAAAAGCAATGTCCATGTAGCAATCACTACTGTAGTTTCGTTACTGTACATGTGAGATTCTTTTGAAATTGATTCTAACATCCGAAAGTGTGATTCTAACAACCGATTTAAATTCTAGGAATTTTATCATTTTGAATCGATCCTTTAAAATTTGATTCCATAAAGCGGCTGATTCTCATAACTTAGTAATCACAATAAGCGGCATCTACTGTATATAATAATAGAAAAATCCATATATTCAAGAATATGACTCGGGAAGGAAAAAAGGGTTTAATAGTACTATAGAAAGCTGTGTACTTTAGAAAGTTGAGTAATACAATAAAAGTTTTTTTTTTTTTTTTTTTACCTGACAGTAGGTAACATCACCATTGCGAAGGCTATAGGCGAGCAGAACTCGTCGTAAAGGCGGAATTCGGTCCGCATGGATGCTTTGGAAGTGTCGATTGTGTGGCAAGGTCCTTAGCAAATCCAATTCAATTTGCTTGGCCGCTGCTGATTGGGTCGCTCCAGGTCTGCAGAACGATAACAACTTTTGATAGCAGCCAGTCCCATTCTCGGCTTCCTGGTAATCAGCACAATTTCGTAAGCGCCATTGCAGCAAGGCCCGCCAGAGCCGACTCTATAATTAGATCGTGGCAAATTCCACACGTGTGTACATAGAAGGGGTATTCTCGGGACTATTCTAACGTTACTAATAACGACTTACGCGAACTTTTAACGGGGTTCCTTTCCGCACTGCCTGTTTCAAGTCCCGGAGTTTACGCTTGGCATCTCGAGCTTCGAGGTCAACCAACAGAACATCCCACTTAGCCTCTTCTTCCATTCCAACGTCGTTGA
The DNA here is from genome assembly GCA_022832285.1 of Lepidurus apus apus. Classification (NCBI taxonomy): domain Eukaryota; kingdom Metazoa; phylum Arthropoda; class Branchiopoda; order Notostraca; family Triopsidae; genus Lepidurus; species Lepidurus apus. Next base: position 18,807 of record JAGJRO010000435.1, on the reverse strand, counting down.
ACAAGTCCTTCGAAGTGTACAAGCCAGTATCACTGCATCGAAATCCCAATTCGTCATACGGACCAGTGCACCTGAATGGAACAACGTAAATGAAATGCTTTTTAACATGAGGAAATGGATACAAATATAGGATTATAAATATAGAGAGAATTACATAAGATTAGGTGTTTGATTGGTATCCAAGGCATCCTTTAATAAACGAGCCAACACATTCGTGTGATCTTCCTCGGGAGTCCCAGGGCTGTGGAGCTCGTTAAGAAGCAATACGTGCTTGCTTTGCAATTGATAAAAGCGTGCTTCCCAGTCACTGGCCTCACTACATAGGAAAAGAGTGAACTCATAAGCAAATACGCACACCCATCTTGGGAGGAATGCTTGGAAACTTACAAGAATAATTTACTTTTCCTTTTGTCGGCTTCGTTTAACAATTCATGTAAATCCACGATTTCCGAGTTGAGCAAAGTGTTTTGACTACGAAGTGCATTGACTTTATCACTGAGAGATTCCATATCCACATCATGGTTAGTTTGTATACTTTGATCTTTCGTGAACATTTTGCCCTAGAGAAGAAAAGAAAGAAGCTTGAGTAAAAATTTGAAGAACAGGAATTCGGGTCTTTACTTGCGTAAAGGAATTTATCACATCTTCTTGAGAGCGAAGTTGCTGCTGCATCTCTACAATGGTACTGTCTTTCGCCCGCAAGATTTCAAGAATGGAGCCTTCAGTGAGAGGCGTATGATGGAGCAAATTCCTTAAAGTGTCTCGCTCGAGCTCCAGCTGATGTTCCAGGAACTGGATTTTCTTGGTGGCTTGCTCTAAGCTTAAAACTTCTTCTGCTCCATTACTGCTTGAACGTTTGTGGCTTAGAGATTTGCCTTTCTTGAAAGAACTCCGCATTTTCTGGCTAAATTTCGACACGGAAGACTGTGGTGAAGCCGTATTTAATTCTGGGGTCCCACCTGAAGCTCTGGAGGATATGCCTAGCAAAGTTTCCAAGATTAGCACACCTGCAAAATGGGTTAATTGGGCAGCTTTCTTACTTGTAAAAGAAAATCGATTGATAGACCTTTGATCACAAGGTTTCTGGTCACTGGGGGTAGTTTGGTTTGCCAATTCCAAGATTTTGGGTCGAGGAAGTCTCCTTCCCAAACGCAGGAGGCTTTCCGGACTGAGACACTCGTGATCATCCTCCTAAAATTACTATAATTAGTCTCAATCTTAAAATACAAACATGCGTTGGTTCTTACTAAGATCAATGAATTTCTCAATAAAGGATCCTTCAAAACAAGACTTTTGTAGTCTGACACGGTTTTCCTGATCTTTTTAAACAAGGTTAACCAATTTTGTCTCTCCAGTTCATTCCCAGCATCGAAAAGATACTCCTGACCCTGTGATCTTCGACGAAAAAAAATATTTGGAAAAATGAGATGGTAAGAATTCAAGTCAGCTAACATGTTACTTACTTCACAATGAAGCGACCCAAGTCAACGCAATGAGGATCAAAAATTATGGCGCTGTTATCAAGTAGGATCTTGACCGCAAGCTGAGGAGATTTGCTTTGACGTGGCGGTGACGCATACAATTTCAAGTAATAATATCTGCCTTCTTTGCTAGTCTCAGCCCATCGTTTAGTTAACTGGAGCCTTTTCCTCTGACTACCGGCAGTGCAAACCGCACAATCCAGCCAACCTGTTTTCGATAATGAGTCGTAGTTTTGTGCGTTTGGCTCCCTATCAACAACACTTCTCAAAATAGATTCCATTGTTTAACAGTTCCTATAAGTGTCTATAACCCAATGCAAACGAAAGCAAGAGCACTAGACTAGCCAAACTTCACAAAATTACATTTTAATTACCCAATTTTCTCTTCCTAACTAACCCCACTTCCTCCACTTCAGTCACATCAAAACATCAAATAGAATTGCATACCGCCTCCTCGTAAATGTCGGTCAGACAGAAGGGGCGTCCCTAAAGCACTATCGCCATCTATCAATACGTTAAAAAAATACTATCAGTGGGTTTTGCCTGACTTTCAGGTGCATTAACCTCTCGAATCGCTTTAATGTCATTTATTGCATTCAAACTCAAGAATTCCACTCATTTTTACAAATATGTTATTCCATTTCCCACGACTAGTTGATAAGATTTGTGTGTCTCTTGAATAGTGCAAAATAAAATGCCCAACCACTAAAAAACTTTGGTTTCTACATTTGTTACTTACTTCGGAAATCTACAAGGTTCGTTGTTTCCGCACCGGGGGCGGAACCCACTGAAATTTGCAAATATGGAATGTGCGTTTTTAGGTTTCTATGTTAGGAATTCGTGTAGGGGGGGACATATTTTTATCCTGGATGCAATTTTTTTTTTACTTTCCTTTTTTATTTGGTTTCAAACTGGCGTGATTTTCCGCAACGAATTTTGCGAGTAAGCTCGGTTGAGTTGCGAGCTTCTACTCGATTCCTGGCAATGTTTGCTGCAGTCTCCATCGGTCGTCGTGGCCGTATCGACCATGAGCACACTATCCCGACTTCCCAAATCTACCATGGTGCACACCGTATGGCTTGTCGTATCTCTGGGCAGTAAATGATGCACCTCCAATACGGGCAAAGTCGCCAACACGCCCTTGTCACACTTGAACGATTCTTTTGGTATGACCCTGGCATGGTTCTCCTGCCCTTCTGGGTAAGAAGGAGCCGTACTGGTCATCTGGTCCCTGCGAAGTAGCTGGTTGTTACTGGTCGCTTTGGCGTTGGTTAAATCTGGCCTAGAGGGCACAAGTTGATGGCAATGATGACACACTTCTCGGTCAATGCAGTGGCTTGTGTCTTGGGTGGAATACGTACGTAAGAACAGTTTAGGAGCGCGGGGCAGCGTCACGTTGGCTGCTGTTTCCATGGAGACGGCGCGAACGGGAAAATGTACCGGACAAGATCCGGTCGGAGCTAAAGGTGGAGGTGGCGGCGATACACGACTCACATTTTGCCCTTGACATAAGGGAAGCGGCCGTTCTGAAGAAGAAGAACAATCTCGTCGGTTGAGAGTTGTGGAAGTATAAGTTCCCACATATGGTTCTGGGGTGGAAGCGGGTAAGACATTCCGACTGCTGCAGAGACAACAGGGCGGATGATTGTCCACGTCAAGCTGAGGACATTCCATGGGATGAAGATGATGATGATGGGTGACTGTGGTTGGATGATGATCACAGCATTCTGGCGCTGCTGAGGAAGGTCGCAGGAATTGGGGCGGCAGCGGCGGGGGCGGTGGGGGAAGTCGACCAGCGGGGCGGGTGCTTACATTCAAGGGCGGTTGAACGAGTGCCAGGGCAAAGCGATGATGTCGATTCTGCTGGGCAAGCCGATACCGGTGCCAATACATGAAGAGAAAAATGGCCGAAACACCCGCCACTTCCGAGAGCAAAAACCCCGAGACAACCGACAAGAAACTGTAGCCGTACGTGTACTTGAAAAGCGCGTCCTGGAAGCTCGACTTGGGACGGAGCTTACTGCCAATCTCCGCCTTGAACACCGACACGTACATGACGAACCCGGCCAACAGAAACAACCCTGAAAAAATGGTCGGGTCCATCAATTAGTTCGCATTGAAAAGAAGGGGAGAGAAAATACCTGAGACGATGAAAGTTACGCCTGCCACGAACGTAAGAACGCGTCGACGAGCCCCAAAATGGCCCAGACAGCAAGAAATCTCTCCCACCAACAAAAAGAGAGAGGCGACTAGATAAAACGGAGCCGATCGAATCACCGCATCTATATAAAAGAAGAAGAAAAAACGGGAAAGCCAAATTCAATTTTACGTCCGTCTTAAACCCTTAATTAAGGGCCGTTTCAAGAGCTGCCCACTAGTGCTAAATCGGTATTGGACAGTAGATACTTACAAGGTATTGCCATTGTGGAATCGTTCGCGTCAGGACTATAGTCTTCCTCGGGGAAGTAGTCAATATAAAAGCAATATTGGTCAGTACCACCCGCTGTAAATATAAAACAATCTTGTTACACTGAAATCGTTGGAATCACTAAAAATATAAACATTCGTCGTTGATAAGCTTGACATATTTAATTGCCTCTAAAACTGTCAGAATCCATACCTAAACTTCTGCACTAGTATCCCTTATATGTACAGTTATTAGACATTTTCGAAAGAGTAAGATTCTATTAAACGTATAAACTTATCTCGAACTCTAGTCTCAGAACTCTTAAGTTAGAACCAACAGAAAGGCGTAAGAGAGATTAAAAAAGCATCTCTTGGTAGATTGCTAGCTCGATGGAGTTTTTCTTGTCTTAAAGAAAAAAAAAATTCTCTAAGAGTAATTATTTGCCTTTCACTAGAAAGTGAGCTGTCGAGCTAAACCTAACACTTTATTCTCTTAACTTCTCCTAATAAGTCGAATAAGATACCGAGTCTTATCAAAGCAATGGGCGTCAATACGAGTATGAGAACTTTTTTAGGGATAGCAAAGAAAGGAAAAGAAAGCAACTCTTAGTAGCAGTTTGCCCAATTCACCCAACTCGTCCAAAAGATACGTCTTCTTCCACGTCCTTTTCTCGTCCTTCTTTAGAGGAGTTTGTGCATTTCGGAAAACTCCGTCAGGGCGCAGCAATTTTTCTCGCTTTCGGGTAACCAGCTTACATGCACACAAAGAGCCTCCCGACGTGGCAAAAAAAAAACTACATCTGCCTCTTCACATGGGGAGAAGTTGCTCTGCGGTGGCTAGTTTGACAAGTGTTTTACTTCTTCTTCTCCCTCGGCCCTTCGCCGTCGTTTTTGCTTTTCCCCGCATCTTCAATTCGTGCGAAAAGATAAAAGTTCCGTTCCAATTCAACGATTCCATAGAGCGGACGGCTATCCTTATATTGGTTTTTCGCTCCCTATCACCATAACATGGGGAAATCTATCTAGGTCAGTACTTACAGAGCTAGTCATCGATCGCCAGCAATAAAACCTCTCATGAGTTGACTCGAGAAGTTCCTTGACACCCAAAAATGAGCGACCACTAACTAAACCAGGCATGACTTACGGTTCGTATGGCAAAGCGTCCAGAGGCCAGAGACGGTAAATTTTGACAAGTATTCTTGGTCCCCCGTGCCATTGTATTTGGCATTGCGCATCATTTCTTCGCTATAGAGCCAAGCGTTGGTCATCAGGCCGAGAGCAACAGCGGCCGTTGCAGCAGTGGCAGCCGTGGGCGTTAACCAATTCAGCAGCCGCACAATCAAACCCACTCCCAAAGGCGCAACCATCCCCTCTCCCTAATTTCCGTTAAAAAAAGGGGCACAATGAATTAAAATTAAGCATTCATTAGTAACACAAACAACTCGGAAAGCCTTCAAGTTTGCATTTCAAAAGCCTCTTTCATCCCTCATCCCAGCCATTCCTTGCTGACTGTAATTAACGTTGCCTGGCTTTTTCTTTTTGTTGCATTCTATCTTCAATTTTAACTTCCAAGTCATGGCTGCCGTCCTTCATGTCTTCTCCCAAGGGAACTAACAGTCTTCTTCTCACTTGCAGAAATTTCCGTCGACAACCCCCTTCAAATAATGTTGGCATTCCAAGATTAAGGAATCGCACAGCGGTAACCGTACGCATCTGGCTTTAAAACAACTGCAACCAAGCAGTGAGAGTGAATGAGTACAAATCGCTCCATTTAGATCCTTAAAAGGGTGTCATATTGTAACATTTGGCATAGCGCATAAACAATAGACACTTTAGAACCCCGAAGAAAGTCCTAGATTTTAATTATCGTACAGATACCGCTCATTGTGATCACTGGCTATTAAAATCTGCCGCTTTACGGAATCAAATTTTAAAGGACCGATTCAAAACGGTAAAATTCATAGCATTTTAATCTGTTTTTAGAATTACACTTTCGGATATTTTAATCAATTTCAAAAGAATTTTCAAATGCACAGTAACGAAGCTACAGTAGTTAATGCTGCATAGACTTTGCACATTGACCAATGACATTGCTTTTACGTCATTTTGACCAATCTTGTCATTCCCAGCCTAACTATTACGCTTACGGGGGAATTACGGGGGAATTCCCTTCTAAACTCCCAGTCAATTAAATGAGCAGGTTATTCAATTAAATGACCAGTTCCTTTAATTGACTGGGAAAATCAGAAGGGATATCGGAAGCGGCCGTTAAATTAGAAATCCTCAATCATCTCTATCAAAATTGTTGAAAAATCGTTACAAAATAAAATAACATTGGGTCTAGTGAATCTAGAAAAACGAAACGCGTGGGAAAATGGGAAAAAGTAGACGATGCTTTGTTTCTTTGATTTAAGCAAGCCAGTAACCGATTTTCGGTTATTAAAATCTCCGCTTAATAGAATCAATATTCACTTGGTAAACGTGACCACAATAAACAGCACCTATATTGTATATTTCCATTTAACCACAGGAATCGTTGCTATTGAACATTTCATAATTGAAATCAGTTTGGGTCTAGCAGTGCGTGGTCTAAATTCAAATAAGATCAGGACTTTCTTGTTTCCTAAAACTTTCTTCCTTCTTTGATATTCAATGTTTACATCGCATTGTCCAAAAATGGGAAGAAAGAACGACAAAACACCCAATCACTATATAGGAAGCCTAAATTTAGATGAAGACTCTGATAAACTGATGCCCCATTTTATTACAATTATGTACGTAATTATCGCAACTAATTTCGTAAAACAAAAATGTCAAATTTATTGCAGTAACGATAATGAATTACTGACAATACATAAAAGTTATTGCATGTAGCTCCCGTTTTCGTTTTCTCGGTACATTTTTTTACATAACCTAGGAAATTGGCCCAGAGTGAGGACAATAAGTCAATTTGAGCGCCACTTCTATACAATCAACAGCAACACATATAGGCACTTAAGTTCCCAGAAAGAATTTCGCATTAGAAAGAGCTCGAGTCCTCTTATAAAATCTGCCTCTTACCTTTTCATCGACCATTTGCGGTAACTCGCATGCGAAGGACAAAAAGGAGTAGGGGAAAAAGGTGAATGCCAACGTTGGGAAGTATTTGATTGATTGCTGCTCTGCGTTTCCACGGTATTTCCCTCCGCCTGGTAACTCAATTAACACATCAGCCAGTTCCCAACCCCCACTGCAGCCGACAACAGCAGGGGAATCTTGTAAAAGCCCCGCATAGCTCACCAGCTAACGGAAAACATTTTCCCTCGTCCAACGTTTGCCTTCATCATGCTTCCAACTCTTTTTTTTCCCCTGGTTTTATCACAAAGAAGTTTCCCTGATGGTAAGGAAGCACCTCGTTAGCCCCACATTGCCAGATTAGTCTCATCAACAGCTCTTCATGTTGTCCACGACTCCGGCAAAAGCACGTTCCTCTCTCCATCCTTCTGCCTGCTTGGCTGTGTGGGCCTGCGGCGCCCTTTTACGCGAAAATCCGGCACAGAACTTCGACAGACAATTTTTGTAACGTTGCTTCTTTTCCGATGCAAGTTTGTTCCATCTTTATCCCTTCCCCCCTCTTTTTTATATAAAGTGACAAACGCTAAGACATTTTAGAGGCATAGGAGTTAGCCGGAGGAAAAAGACCATTTGGGCGGTGCTTGGAATATGGCATTAAAAAGCCGCTTGCCTACGATATCCTCCCTACATGCGTCGTTGCATACGCATGAGTGGACTTCCGCATGAGAGGAAAATGACTTTCCGAGACCCCAGTTACCCGTCCCGTCCAGAACCCCCAAACCACAACCACCCCACCCCAAAACTCTTGCCTCTTTTCTTCATTGGCGTTTGCCTCTTTAACTGACAGACAAGTTTGGCGCCGTCGGAATAACAATGTCCGATAACAAGATGCACATCATTTGTGATTGTCAAGGGCAGATCCCTTAACCGCCATGGATTTCGCTCTTTCTCGCTCTCCCAGACAGCCCGCATCGGCCTTAGAAACGTAAGTGACCTCTCGTACTATAGTTGTTTCCAGTTCCCCAGTTAAAAAAAGAAAAACTAAGACAGCGGAAAGCTAGCTTCGTTGAACCATAAACCTCTCCCACAAGTGCAAATCTGGGACACGCTAGACAACTCTAAGGTCCTTGTGTTTCAAGTGTTCTTCCACCCCAAAAAAAGGCCCGCCAACACACACAAGAACGCCCCCAAAAATGTAGTGACCAAGAAAATAAAAACCCGGACGTGTAAAAAGGCGCCGAATAAAAAAGGCAAGGTTTCTCCCAAGTAGTACTTCGCCTCAGGCGTTGAGTAGTAACCCGCCTTAGTTGAGAATCCTTGGGTCTTTGCACCTCATTGCCGACGCCGTTTTCCGAAGAACGAAACGAAACCTTAACGAGGGAAACCTTTTCCCTGCAACCTCCCAAGTTTACACTTGTCGGATCACGGTAAATTCGGTGGAACCCTCGGAAAGGATAAAAAGCTTTACTCCCGGGAAAAAATCGTGCAGAAATTGTAGTATAAAAGAAATTAGATGGAGAAACAAAAAGTAGACGTAAAGGTCCCTACTTCAAAAAGGAAACTTTGGGTTTCGTTCGAACCGTTGTCTTTGTCCTTTAGCATAACGGCGGTCATAAAATGACGGAGGATAAACGAGTGTATATACGCGACTGACAGAGAACACATACGCTCCCCCGACCCTCAACCACTTCGTCTTTCTCATGGGGCCAAACCCACGAACTAGAATACTGGCCAACTTGGGGGGACAACAACTACTACCACTGCACTCCCCACCGTAAGTTTTTTTTCAGGGTAAGAGAAGTTGCTAGTTGACACGTCGTTAGACTTGCTTTACTGGAGACTCTAATACGCTCACCCTACTCGTAACCCTGCCGTGGAGATGTCCTAAAGCTACTTTTTCTGTCGTTAGTAGCAGAAACTAATACTCTTTCCTTTCCGAGCGTGTCCATTGCCCTTGGCTGGATTATCTTGTCATGGGGTGCGCGAAATTGCCAAGGGGCTTTTGCATCCACCACCTCTACTACCACGTATAGTCTGAAAAAGAACAGTAGCCTGGAGGCCAATTGAATGCTTCCATCGTCTGGCCCCTCTTGGGGGTTGCCTCCGGTCCTCCAGGCCAAGGCGAATGTCCCCTTCTTTGCCTTCGGGCAAGGGCCGACTTCCGCCAGTACTACCGGAGCGAGGGTTATTTTTCCCGGAGAAGGAAGCCTTGCAGCAACCAGGCGAAAAGCGCTCGGGGCGGAAGGGGCAGTTAGAGTCTTTCCTAACGAGACCCAGGCGTCTGCTGCCTAACAGTTCTACCCAACTCTTATACCACTGACATACTATATTCTCTGCACTGTGCAATACTACCGACTCTACTGTTTTGCTTGTTTTCAAAGGTTCCTTCTGCTCCTAGACTCAAATCGACCCTTAACTTTGACTGCCTACTGAAACAGGAGGAAGTTCATCGTCTATCCCAAGACATTTCAAAGATTTTTCTTTTCGAAATTCATTCATTCGTTCGTGCTTTTTCTCTTTTCCTTCTACTACTGTATACCAAAGGTGGATTATGCAAACCTTCGATAATATGTACCTTCCCAAATGAAGACCAACCAATTTTCTTCTTCTTTTGATTCTTCATCAATTCTTGGTGCAAATGAACTAATTATGAAAGCATGAGAGTGAGGTAAATAGTAGGATTTTAAATTTTCCTTTCAATTATCATTACGCGTATTTCTGCCACTAGGTGGCGAAGAAAGCCAGTGGCCGCGTGCGTTAAAATGATATCAGTGCGGAAAGGGAAAATAGACTGTGCAGTAAATGCTAAGCTTTGTTAGTCCATATTTCGGTCGCTAAGGAAGGGTTTACGACACAGACAAATTCCTGAGGAAACACAGAGATTACTTTGTATCATAAATATGTTCTCCGGCGTTTTGCTTGCGTCATTCTACGGCCAACAGCTTATACTTGACAGCAACTCATTATGCAAAAGAGACACTAAATATGCATTTCGAAGCCCATCCTTTGACAATCGTTCAGTGGTTTTTGTTAAAGCCCTGAAAGGCAACCAAGTGCACTACAGCCGGCGAATACTAACACCAACTATTTAAACTATTTCTTTTCTTTCTATGGCCGTGCCGCCCGACCCCAGAAAGCAGTTTTGCTCCAATAATCCCATGTGGGCATTACCAGCCATAAATTTCCCGCCCCTTTCCCCACCTACTCTTGTACAATACCAAACAAAAATATAACCACATGAAAAAAATATTCCAAGTGCTTTGACTTTTCTGTTCGCGATTCACGATTCCGCATATAAAGACCAACCCAAGCGATCGCAAATAACGACACACATGCCCCACATTCCTCTGTGATCAAGTGCTATCCACTTGAAAATGCGCCCCTTAAAGGCCTCCCTTAAGCTAAAACAAATAAAACAACAATAAAAACACGTTTCGCCCTGTTTCCTTGAAGTTCTACACCATCTACCATTCTTATGGACTTCTTCAGGGTTTTACCCAATGTACATACTGACATTCGTGTTTGGGCGGTTAGCAATACAGCACAGCAACAGCGACCGAATCCGAGGGCGTGGAACGAAACCACGTATGCAAATAAGATACTTCTTCCATCCAGCGCATCCAACGCTACATTGACAAGCTCAGTCGACCCCAACTAAACTGTTCCTGCATTCTTCGCTTCCGTTTTTTCAAGCCCTGTGCATCAAACTGCTCATTTTAGAAACAAGTTTCTTTATTCCTTTTGGTCCATACGAAGAAATCTCAATTTCTCTCTTCTTCCGGTAACAGTACAAACAAACAAAAAATCCGTTCGCTACGAATGTGCAGGCAATAACAAGGAACTTGGCATAATTGACGTTTCCTCAGCAACATATGAAAAATCCTGTCTCTGGATATCCGTTCTCAGACAGAAAGAGGAAAAGAATTCACATAGCTTCTATATCGACAGCTAGGAGATGTGAAAAACGGCTGAAAATGGCCGTGCTTTTCTTAGCGATATTGCATCTGTATTTATTTATGTCTAAAACTTGAGTGGGAGGAATACATTTTTTTACTAAACCTTCTGTTCTGCTTTGAGAGTAAGAAATTCCGTGAACGACAACCTACACAACTCTTTGTGGTTCTATATAGCTCCCAGAAGCTAACAGCAAAAACCAGAAAACGATATTCCCCAGTGTTTTGACAGATACGGTGCCAAAAATATAATATTGATTGCCCAACGGCCTATCCACAGCCCAAGGACCCTTCACGCCATATAGGTTGGACACGATGAAGGTGAAAAAAATTGTACAAATACTCTGGCAGCGATATCATCACCCAAATTGTGCCCAAAAGAGCTAGAAAAACTAGTATCAGGTGGGAGTTTTTCGTACTACAATGATTCCCATGGCTTTACTAGTTTTCTTTAAAAATTCACGTTCTCTGGGGAAATAAGAAACAAGGCCGTCAGCGCTCAGTGATGGATAACTGCGGAATTTACCCCAAAAAGTGAAGAAGTAGAAGAAATACAATCTTACTCGCTGAACCAACTCACAATTCCAAAAAACCACTCACTCATTGGTCAGCCCGTACCAAGATGGAGGCCAAGAAGGTAACTTTGTTGGGGAGTCATTTTTGGTGAGTTTCCCTTTCCTCTATTATTGCTGATTTTCTTGAATTGCTTTCTCTTTCCTTCCTGGCGATCCAAAAGACAATCCTGCAGCCCTAAAATCTTATGACAGACTGTCCTGCAGCAATAGAAAATTTCCCTTTCATATCAACGACAAAGAGTATAAAGAGTAAGGAAGAAAGGACATTTCCCTTGGGCCTAAACTGAATATTCTTAATAAGGTAGTTACTACAACCGATCAGCTTTCCGAGCCACTGTCGCAGTAATAGTAAATGTGGATCCGAGCCAGTGACTCTTTCTTCATCCCTGATTACGTCCGGATTGAGAAGCTTTAATACGACGCTCAATGAAGCACACGGCTAGCCCCACTAGTCCGTGGGCCTCGCCAAGACCGTTCTTTTAATTTTTTCCCCTAAGTTCTCCTTCAAGAAAAAAAGAAAAGGCCAGATAAGTCAAAGAAAAGGGTCAATTTTTAAGGGGAGAGAAAAAGGGCAAGAACAAAAAGGGGCCAAAATCTGACGGGCCATTGTAGGTCGCATGATCTACCATCAATGGTTCTATTGTCGCAGACTTATACGATTTTCACATCTCCTTCTCACGTGCACTTTACCGACTTCCCCCCTTGTCTTCATAGTTTTCGGCGGAAAAATCCCCAGCCTCCATCCCGACAGGTCTTCCCATCTTCTTCCTCCAAAGACCACCAACTCCCCACCGCCATCGGATCTACGTTGCTATGGGCAACCCTAACACCGTTTACTTTTCTAGTCGTCTGCCCGCAGAATAAATCTGCCTTTGCTATGTCATTTCGCGGTGAAACAAGTCAGCTTAAGTGTCATAGGCTCTCCTGCCACCCCCATAACGCCCCGGGCCGCAATACTGCGCCCTCAATACCGAAGGTTACTAGGCCCAACGATCCTGGTCTCAACTCCGCAACGACCTCAAAACTCACATAGCAGCCTCCCCTAACCTAGAACCCCAGAGTCCTGAGCTTTTAGCCTCCCTCTGGCATTACACGGACTAAAGAGCATCAGCGGATATAAAACTGTTATGGCTGGAGTAATAAAATTAACACAAGAAGAAGAGCATCACTGAAGTCACCGCAAGCAATTAAGGGGGAATTTTTATTTTGAGACTTGCCATGAAAGAAGAGGATTGACGTCTTCATCCGGTTCCCAAATCCCAGCCAATTACAACACCGAGACGGTATAAGGCTCGCCAAAGCTTCGGCTCCGAATTTACGCTAATGCAGCAGCCTCCATGTGCTTTTCCTTGTCTCCCTGACGTTCCAACGATGCCAGAGTTTGTGAAATACGTCCTTCCATGGTTAAAAAGAAACGGCCACCGCAGTTTCTCAGCGGTAAAGAAAAAGTCAACTATCACAAAAGCAGACAATCTTTTCTTCTTTTTTCTTGGTTTTCACGATTGCAGAAAGTGACAAGTTGTCTATATTATCTCAACTTCAGCATCCTGATTATCACACAGGTTCTAGCGTGGCACCATTTACAAAGTGCACCATGCACCATTTATTATTGATCTAGAAAGAAAGGGCAAGAATTAATGAACCATATCAGACAAGATTACCATTATGTCAAGCCAAATGTTGAGCACAGGAAAGAAAACATTAAAGTGGATAAAACTTAAGCCATATCAATAAGCCCCGGAAAAGGCGCGGTAATTGACAAGCTTCTCTCTTTGTAAACCGTTAGAGGTCACTGCGAAGCGGGTACTTACGGAGGAGGAAATACCACACCATAATTTTTTAAGAAACTACAATTAGTGCCCTATACATAAAAGTCTGCGACCAGTGTGGGTGACGCAAATCGCTTTCGACCATCGCCTTTTGCCACTCGCTTGGGAACATGGCACATGACATGACAGCTAACTCACTTTTTTTACGATCATCCATTCTTCTAGCCTCTCCAGGGTTTCCCACAGATGCACGAAATGCGTTCTCCCTGTTTCTTTTTTCTATCTTTTTTACAAGACAACACAATTCATGACAAAAACTATTTCAATCACTTTAAGTACCTAAACAACCAATCTTAATGCACTTTCTGGAAAATGAATGCAAATTAGATGCTAATAAAAGCTAAGAAGTTAATTCAAGATGGCGTTGTGACCAACATTCCATTTTAGTTTGTAGCAACCGAACAAGTTTGCCCTCTTTGTATAAAGAAGGCCCAAATTAGCATAACTTTTGCTGCAGAAAACGAATAGTATTAATAAAAAATAATGTAGAATCACTCACTTTGCGGGACACGAGCCAGAATTGAAACGTCCTTCACCGTAAAGAAACGCAATAAACGTCTTGTGACTAGTCCGAAACCACCGTGAGCACAAGATGTCTATCACGCGAAGAACACACTTCCCTGCCGAATTGCTCGTCCCTTACTAACTCTTTTCGCTTCGCATTTCCTATCTCGCGGGAGTAAACGCAGCCAAGGAAGGATGCTCCTAGTCAAGCCACGCCTTCTGTAAGTCATAAAAAGGGAGCGAGATGCGGAGTTTTAGCGTATAGGGCGTACCACTCGCTCTCATTCTTTCCGGTGGTCCCCGGACGCGCAGAAAATCGCAGGAGTTAAATACCAAAACGAAAAACTTGAGAATAGAGAACGAGAACCCCCTCCCGTCCTCACGAAGGGATTTAGGACCTGTCCAAGATGGGTTGCGTAAATCAGAGCGTACGACGGTGGCGGCGGAGAAGAGCTTTAGTTGCTTTATTGCAGTGAAAGTAAGACAGTATGATGCACAGGGGCGATTTAAATAAGAGTTCTTTCCTTCCCCCCCCCCCCTTTAGTTTAAAATATTGAAGCACAAAAAGACGAGGGAGCTTTCCTAAGTCGCTTCTCACCTTTTGGTGTGCTTTATGGTAAAGCTCAGCCCCGCGGGCCGTAGCAGTGATATGCAAATCACGTAGCTGTTGCTGCTACAGTCGACGCCAAGAACGGCAGATTCTTAAAGAAAACAATCGCACGATGAAAAGGCCTCTGAGGCAATTCTTGTTTCCTAAAAAGGGCGGAGACTATACTTACTTGCTCTCTTCTGCCTCGTGAAGATGTACACGAGATCGATGAGGGAAATTGCTTCCAGGATATGTCGCCTTCCTGCCCCAACTCTTCCCAAAAACTGAGGGGGCACTATAGAACAACTGCAATTGCTCCTGCAGAGTTCTGCAGACGGCGAAAAGGAATGAGCCACAACCGAGGAAATACTAACTAACCGTTCGAGAAATCATTGACGCGAGGGTGACATAAATATTATAAAATCTGGGTTACAGATTAAGACTTGACATTTCTTCCCTTTTATGGCACATGTTTTATGGAGCGGACTTGGAAATCCAAGGATTCCTTCCAAATCAGGAAAAATTTTTAACTCTGATGAAGCTTGGCTTCTAAACGGCTACATACAACAGGCAAAACATTTGGTTTAGGGTTATTTGGCATACAAGTAAAACCTGTAGCATGGTCTGGGTACAAGTTACAAAAATAAGAGCGGACAACTAAGATCGGACTTGAATAATAAAAACATGTCTGTTTTTTTGAGTTGGGATTTATTATTTCCCAAGTCTTTTTATTTTTTCTTTACTCTGGTTTGGTCACTTTGGGTCCTGTATCAGCTTCTCGTTGGGGGGCGGTCTGTGACACCGGAGATGTTTTTCGAGGTGCAAATTTGACGACGGCCCAAATGAAGATAATGGCCACATGGCCGATAAAGTAAATGGATTTCCAATAATGGAGCGTGGTATGGATCTCGAGGAGGAGGAAAGCCATGCTCATATAAGCAAACCATTGCATCCTCATGAACCAGCATCCGATGTCGAAGAGCGTAGGAGTCTTATCATTCAAAATGAAGAAATAAAAATTAACTCGTGAGCTTATTTTGCCTCACAAATAAAGGCCCATAAAAGCTATATTCTTGGAGGGCATAAATATAAAATGTTTCTCAAAAATTATATACCAAATGGCGGAATCGTTTAATCGCTAAATCCTCGACGATCAAGACGGAAAGAACCGTTAACACGGACAAATAATAGCCCGAGTGAACTCCATGCCAGAATGCCGATGTCAGCATCGTGATGGCAGTCCTAGTACAAAGTTCAACTTGTCATTTAAAGTCAGAATTTCAGGTCGATACGAATTGTGTCTTGATGCTAATTCAGAGGTTTCTATGTACCTAACGCTTTTAATCCGAAAGCGCTTATAAACGTTGACTGCTAGCCAATTGGACTGTCATGTTCCAAGATTTCATGCCTCCACGGGCTATTGTGGCGAATTCCACGTCCCATTCGTCCATGCTCCTCACGGTGTTGAAATCAAATTCGGTCGTCTCATCCATGCTGAGTAGAGTAAGACGAAGATAAAAAAGAGAAAGGTAGAAAACGATAGAGATTGTCTTTTTTCACGATGCTTCGGGCTTGATGTAACAAAAACAAAAACAAGAAGAAAAGACACCCAAAATGCTACATTGCGTATATACTTGGTTGGAGGTAGTTCCAGAGGTGCAAATTGAGTTGGGCCGTTGCCGGAGGTTGACTGAGCAAGTTTGGGATAAGCTCCTAACCCGGCCATAATGCAAGCACATTCAGCCAAGATGAGCCCCACATAAATTCGCATCCGGAAGGTGAAGAATACAGGCGTCATATAAAGTAGGCGGTACCAGACGGAGTGTTGGGTAAAAATGACGTCTGAACGAGCAAACTGAAGAAAAAGATAGATGATTCCATCACTCTCGTTTGGTGTAGTCGAAAGTTAGCTCTTTTGATTGGTTTTTTTTTAGTATTTATTTACCGAAAGGGGGAAGAAATGGTTGGCAAGGACGAACAATAAACCGTAAAATGGGACGACTTTGACACGTTGCCAAGCAGCAGTCCTGTAAGGCGCTTTTTTGGCTATAAGGGGTGTAGAACATATCGTAGTACGTGCGGTATTTGTAATAAGGCCCTGCGATTATATAATAAAGTTTCCTGAATACGAAACTTAATGTCATTATGAGCGGGGAGAGAAAATTGGGGTAGTTCAATTAGGCGTACAATACCCGTTAGATTGCCAATGTAGCAAAATGCATGTCGGCCAAGTTCGGTGAGACTTTCTGGTAGCGTTGTGACAAAGTTAGTTTGCCAAATTCTTCCGTAAGTTCTGGACTGGGTGCCTTGAGCAGCGAGCTTCTTTAGGCTAAACTTCCTGTTGGCACTGTCGTGAACTTCAAAGGCTAGTCCTACTAACAATATACCTTGTACGGAAGCCTAATTCCAATACTCATAGCATTAAAATAATTATTATTGGCGGTTTTACCTTTAATGTTATAATCATTAGCACGACATTGGTATGGGGCGTGGGGAATGCCGAAGAAATAGCTACACCGGAAAAACAGGAGGTAAGAGAAGCTAAAGGCAAAACTTGCCATACGACAATACCTGTCATGATGCAAAATATTAATTCCGTTGTGTAACTTTATACTTCAATTTACCGAACCTCATCGTCCAGACATAAATTTAAAAGACAGACACAATGGAAACAGCTTACCTGGGGTTCACTTTTAAGATGATTAGGGCATTTATTGCTGTCGAACATATGGGATGAAGTACATGAAGGGCAGAAATAAACCACATAGGTAGGAAACCGACTAGGGAGCCAAGTAATTTCCGCTGGTAGGGATCTGCGCTGCTATCTTCATATATACCGATCTCTAAATCAGACACTGAACACCAATAGCAGCAGATAAATAATTTTTTCAAAATCCATTTTCGTAGTGTATCGAAATGGTTACACAACAATTTTCTATTAACAATTACAGAGATAAAAATCATGTTTTGCAACTTTGCCGTAACATACAGGTTTTTCAATGCTACACGTCGCGTAATGTACACAAGGATTTTATGCTCTCTTGAACTATACATGCCATCTAGTGACACTTCTCTGCCACAACTTCAGCCCCTTTGCTTGTTCCCTTTGCTACATTGCAATTGCCCTATTTATCTCCACGGCAGGATACAAGGAGGGGAATCGAACGGAACTTATTACATTTGTAGTAGATGTCTTATAACAACAACTGCTTCATAAACTTATTTTTTTACCCGAGAAAAGACCTTAAAGTTTCTTTACTTCAACTTAACTTGAACGGGTTTGAAGCGAAATAAAAATAAGACGTGATACCCACACGCAGTAGTCTACTGAGGTGGATTTTATATAACATGCGTGGTATTTACATCACACATGTCGCGAGATATACTTTTGAAAACTTCACAGAAGCAATAATAGACTACTTGCGTGGTTTGGGGACCTAATTCGATCCTTGCTGAGCAAGGGTTTTTAAAAAGCATTCTGCTTTCTATCAACTTTTATGTCGTTTTTTAACATTTAACATGCATATGCTCTGTCCCGGATTAGCAAGATTGATATTTCAATTGTATTCCATGCTTAGACTTGTTGAAGTATGCCGAGTCTTCTTTCCG
This sequence comes from Lepidurus apus apus, assembly GCA_022832285.1. Taxonomy (NCBI): domain Eukaryota; kingdom Metazoa; phylum Arthropoda; class Branchiopoda; order Notostraca; family Triopsidae; genus Lepidurus; species Lepidurus apus. The sequence goes on along the minus strand of JAGJRO010000435.1, from coordinate 807 downwards.
TGAAGCTTCGACATGTCAAGACGAGACATTTGGTGTGAAATTCAATTTTGTTAAATACATCATTTTTGTGGATTACATAATTGTTTTTATCGTTTTCTTCTTTATTTGGATATTTTTTAGTGTTCACAAGCACAGAAAAAACGCGCAAGAATTAATGAACCACACCAGACAAGATTATCATTATGTCAAGCCAAATGTTGAGCACAGAAAAGAAAACATTAAAGTGAATTAAACTGAAGTCTTATTAATAAGGCACGTTAAAGGCGCGGTATTTGACAAGCTTCCCTCTCTGTAAACCGTTAGACGTCATTGCGAAGCGTGTAATTATGGAAGAGGAAATACCATACCAAAATTTTTGAAGAAATTACAATTAGTGCTCTACACATAAAAGTCTGCGACCAGTGTGGGTGACGCACATCGCTTTCGTCCATCGCCTTTTGCCACTCGCTTGGGAACATGGCACATGACATGACAGCTAATAGATCTTTTGCCGTCGAAGTATGGTAAAAGAATATTATCGACAAGTTAGGCTTCGTGGGAACTCCTCGCTTGTCTACTCCCAAAGTCATGCCCTGCACTTCTGCAGTCTCATTGCCCCGCTCACCTTGCCCTGGTCGTGCTGGTCTGGGTCACTCAGATCACCTTGGCTACAAGGCCACCTTTGTTCTTCCTTGTCCACATCCCTTAGGTCACAACCTCCAACTTCCTTTCCCCTTAGATCATATATACTATAGATAGGGCACGGCTATGTGGACGGCTGTGACCGAGTAAAGGGGGGCGCTACTAGTAGATTTGGCCACAGTTATG
>JAGJRO010000431.1:0-32633 GCA_022832285.1 Lepidurus apus apus | reverse complement strand
GGGTGGGTCCACATGGGATGTCGCTTTCTTATACGACATTCAACATGCACACATGTTCCGAGTCAGAAATTTTCCATAAAGCGTGTATTGTGGGCTCTGGTTGTGTTGTTATGTGTGTGTGGGCTGCGTTAAGCATCCTTGGAGCTTCTTCGCGTGACTTTGGCGACCTACACCTTCCACCTTTCATGGTTACGATGTTCCAATGGCTATGCTCACCCTCCTGTCGCTCTCCGCTCAAAGCCATGGATATATACGGGCTAACCTCTAAAACCTGGACATGTCGATGTTTAGCCATGAAAAACAATGGCAGGTTGCACGGCAGGTGGATATGTTAGCTCAAGTCCCCTTCCATGTCAATCGTATGCGCACTATCGTCACTCGGGCGTAAACGGACAAGATAGACAACCGATCGAGCCATAACTTGACTGAACGCTCTTAAATTACGGGCCCCAGCTTTACACCCATCATTACATATACTATTCCCTAAAACCAACGACAGGGGCGACGTATAACCCACAAACTGTCTCCGCAGCGAGGCAAACGCGTGATACCAACGCTAGGGGCGCTGCGTTCTTATCGCGTGGCCTCATCTGCACTATTCCCAATTCAAAACCACGCCAAAAAGAGTAAAAGAAATAGAAAACGTATTACTTTCTGGTGGTTAAGCTACAAGAGACATCAAACTTTGTGGCTGTAACCCCCGCTCTTTCTCTTTTCGTCCATGTTTTAGTACATATTTCAGTTTCCACCTAACCTCTTTAAACGTCGGGGTGCCATGACAGTTGTGGCTCTTTACCAAAAAGGACGCGGTAATTTTGGCTGCGTTTTCGTGGCTCTTTGGGTGGTATTTTTACAGATCAGCCATAATATTAGCAACGTCCCAAAGCCTTTTGCGCTCTCTCTCTTTCACTTTGATCTTTGGTGCTGGAACCATGACTATTGCACCTCAAAGCATTGATACGCCAAAATGCCCCTCTGTGCCAAACCAACCAACTTTAACGCTATAAAATCCGCTTTCCTGTGACCAAACAAGGCATGGTCAGTATTATGGCCAGATAAACAAAGACTAGAAATCATGACCTTAAAGCACGGCATGGCTGGGGTCCTATTGTCGTATAATGCGTGTTAAAAAACGGTCCCCATACCGCCTTCTCGCATGGATGTGTGATCATCCATATATTTGGTAAAACCCACTTCATTATAGCAGATCAGGTTTTATGGTCAGCGGAAGAAGGTTTCCACGGTACGTTGGCCTGGATTTTCCCTAGCGCCCTTAGAATCACACCGAATATATATACCTGATATATTCACACTGGCCGGCATAACGTCATGCATATATCGACACATCTACGCCTTATTAACATTCATGCCAGACCGTATAAGAGACAATACGCTCATCACGCCATCATACACAGCAAAGCTGATTAGGCGGAAAGGCGCTCGATGACAAAAGGAAATCGGCTTCCCATATGTAATTTCTGACTGTGACTGAATTTGTTAAGGGGGCAGAAAGGCCGCCAGCGTGGGCGTGGGTAGTATTGGCCCCAACGTGGGTTATGTCGATTTTACCTGGTCTGGCTAATTTCGTACATCCCGGCGGAACGAAAACCACAACTTGACAATTTTTGGTGGATTTTTATGCAAAAAGTTAAGCCATGCATGGGTCCTGATCGTTCTCCATCAATGAACATCGCCCTAAAGCCTGAAAGTAAAACAAACCCTTCATCAATTGTGTACGCTGTTTGACCATGGAAACTTATCAAACCTGACCTGTCACCCATATACGCTATGCACACAATAACTTCCTTTTCCGCTCACTTCTACACTAACTGCCATTTTGATTTCCCCCCAAACTCGATAGCTTGTCAGATAAACAAACGACGAAGACAAGGGCTAACGGACCCTTTCTGCGACAAAACCCGGGAACGCCCCCAATATTGGCACCCTGTACTTAAGAAACCCTATACCGTCAACAGTGAAATTTTTGCACTTGGGCAGGGATAGCATAGGACTTTTAAAAAGGAAATTACAGCTAAAGCTCACGGTAACCGTCAACAGTGAAATTTTTGCACTTGGGCAGAGGATAGCATAGGACTTTTAAAAAAAGGAAGTTACAGCTAAAGCTCCCTTCTGAAAATGAACTTCATTAGGAGTAAATATTAAGGTCGAGGGCCCAGACATCTGCGTAAAAGGTTCGAGTCCCAATAGTCTTTTCGTTCGGTGGCGGGGAGTCCCTAATTGGTAAAACGATCCTTCTGGCTGCTGCAAGCTTGCATTCATCAGGTAGACGTCGCTTTTGGCGCCGGAACGTCCAGGGAACCGACTCAGGTGACGCGGCGGCGTCGCCGTCAACAAAAACACCCCGGCTCCCCTGAAACAATCTGGGTACATACCATATGACGAAGTCGTACCTTTTACCTCTTACAACAACACATGGAGCGCGTAAATGAAGACCATAAATCTCCGCTCTAATTCATCTGTAGCAAAAACGTTAGGAGGTAGGGGGCCAAAGAAGGAAAAGCTGCAGTTTGTCGCCATTTCGTGTTATAAACAGTTTGATTAGCCTTTAATTCATCAAAAATTGGTTTGTCATGGTCGTGGGATGACCAGCACCCGGGCAGGTATATATGAAAGAAAGGATGTTCAAGTATAACGGCGTGAGGGGAAGTAATAACTAATCAGCAATCTAACCAACCATCGCCTTCCGTGCTGCGGATCGTCCCAACCCTTTCCAACTCGATCCTTTTGGCTCAAAACGACACTTATATTTGTGTCTCTATGTCAGACAAGGCCGAACTCGGTATCCATTGATGCTGTGCATAAAAGGCAGTAAACCCCTTTTGTTTCCGGTGTAACGGCGTCAAAACTCCATCGCACGACACCTGATAGCATCGTGGGCCGCTCCCAGATGAATCACCTATATCCATGCTCGAAGTAAAAAGCCCTCCAGCACGCATTATCATATCCATGTGTGTAAGGGAGAGGGGAGGTGGTTTTGCGTGCAATTTGGGTAGGCAGGTGATAATACAAAAGATGAGCCGGATGAGCCAAATGGGAGATGAGGCTGCTCATGAAAACGGGGGTTCTGGGCATGAAAAAGGTGAAAATAGACACGACTAATATCCCCTTTTCGGAAAATACACAGCTGAGTGTGCACTATCATTCCCTGTGTGCGTGCACGGAGTGAACGGACTAAACGGAGTGAACGGAGTCAACACCTGGAATTAGGCAGCTTTTTCCCGGATTAGAAAACACTTTTGGCTCTTGATGGTTTGCTGTAAACCCTCTAAACGGAGGGTAAGGAGATGGTAGAAAACAAAGCGAAATACGGTACAATTACTGTGATAAAATACATAAAATAAATAAAGGAAAAGGAAGAGGAAAAACAGATTCGTGCAAAGGTAACCATAGCTCTTTGTCTGGACTTTTTTTAATTTGTTTCTTTTGACGGAGAGTCTGATTATATAAGGGGCCGTGGACGGTGCTAAGGCGCAGCAATTACCTTGATTTAAAGGTGTTTATTACCGCTGCATGAAGACGACCCCGGCAGAGGCGGGCAAGCTATATTTTAATGAAAGGACAAATGACGCTGAAGCTTATTTATAAAACATAAACGTTCGTTTTGGGTAAGAAAGATGCTGCTCAACTGGCGAGTGTCTGTGTACCCACGGTATTACAAGGCATTACAAGACACGAATAGGTGTAACGCCCCGAGGCAGTTACCAAAGGGAGATGAGCAGGGAACGGAAAACGTCCGTCGACTAATGAATTCGCCACGCTTGCTGCCATGTGGTGTTAGTTTCCCTAATGGGCACCCTAATGCTCGCTCTTCAAAGCATTTTGACCCTAACTAATAGCTTTCCCGGTCGACCCGATGAATCCGGGGTCAGTCCGCGCAATTTTCGGCGAAAAGTAGAATTCCAGAGACTCTTACAACGTGTTTAAACCAACACTTTTGAACATGCAAACTTTGCCCATTGAATTTATTTTATTTTCTGGAAAAAGGAGAAAGAAAGAGCAAATCTTGGCTCAAACAGCAAAAAGGCGCTTTGCCTATTTACCATTTTAACGGTATACTCCTCGTCATCACGTAAGTGATGGCTTTCAGAGAAAATTATGAAAAACAATGTTAGAAAGTGATAAAATAAATTCAAAGGTCCATGGACAACTTTGCCTAATAAATCCTTGTTGTAATCTCCCTCGCGACGTTTTTCCCATCAACAAACCTGTTGCAATTCATTCCCATTGCTACCACGCCTCCCTTTTTTCTCAATTGCTTGTTCTTTCTCAAAGTTTTCCAAGCCAAAGAAAAAAGAAAGAAAGAAAGCGCCTGCACGTTTAGCACGGAATTCAACCGCTAAAAAGTTCACCAATGCCGACCTTTGACTAATAAAGTATCTCGTTCTGAACCGCAAACTAAATACGATCCTCCTATCGTTCCACTAGTAATACTCGGACTTGTTTCCTTATGCACATGCAGCATATAAGTATATAGAATGTAATGGGGAAGTTTCGAACCCAAATTTCACACTCTGGCTAAGGGGCAAAGTAAGCAAAACCGTCGCGCGGGGCTGGCAATAAGCTGCTAAGATATGTTATCTTAATTGCTTTCCTCCCTCAAACCCACATTTAACGAGACTTTCTCACGCTACGAGCATTGGTACCTTCCCACCCAATTCGAGTGCTTTTCCCAAGAAGTATAGGGGCAGGGATGCTGGATGGAAACTTCCTTCCCATCTCGCCACAGGGGTCAAACCTATTGAACCCAAAACTTGTTTCCAATTGCAATCGCCCTATACGTGTATATACAGAGGGTGAATAGAATTACATAGAGTGATCAAACACTCGGAAACAACTCACTTTTGCCCAGACAACGCTTCCGAACTTGTTGCTAATACAGTAACTGCCCCAAAAGTACCCCACCGTCCCTAAAAGCAACAAGAGCACGGAGCCTGAAAACCAAATGAGATGCTTAACGCTCCCTGGCAACTTGTTGGAAAACCCATGTGGGTTCACGTGACCTGCACACTCCAAATTATCTGGGCACGAACCTCATCTAATTGTCATCTAACTTCCCTCATCAGTCCCGTCGTCCCAAATTTGGCGCTTAATGGTAGGTACTAATGGCATATAAACCAAACCGAAGCTCAAAAAGAAGGCTAACACCAAACCGTACACCGGAGTAACACGATGAGGCGCGGTTAGGAACAGCCTATACTCGGGTCCCATGTTAACTATTCATTCTTGCAGGCCATTCCTCCACTCGCAAGCAGGCCGAAGTAACGCTACGGATCCCTGGCTGACCTTATGGAGCACGTCGGTAGCTTCAATGATAGCGGATAACGTTCAATGTTCAAGATGTAAACCGTTCACAAGAAGTGCCAAGTCACACCAAACCGGAGTAACATGGTGAGACGCGGTTAGGAACATGACATCGTCGGGTCCATGTTAACTCTTCATTGTTGCATGTCTATTCCTCCATTTGCCAGCAGGCCGAAGTAACGCTACGGATCCCCGACTGGCCTTACGGAAAACGTCGGTAGCATCAATGGTAACGGATAACGTTCTATGCTTTTTTTTCATTGTGGCTGTCCCATCCAATAGCAGAGTTTCACAAGCAAAAGACTCTTAACCATTTCCGTTCCGGAAGAGGGCTCTTAACCTCCTTCTTTGATGCAGTGATTCTCAAACATTTTAGGACGACAAATGCCGGGATTGAAAGCCTGTTTTGCCACGACATGCTTACTCCCTTATCGGCAACTTAAACACAGAACCAGGCGGCCGGTGCTAGATTGATTACTACACGTATAGCGTGCCATTGCTCGAGCACGAAAGGCACAACGGTCGCTAAACGCCACAGAGGACAGGTGCAAATGGGCCGATAATCTTCGGCGCTGTGTTGCTTCTACTGCTGGGAGAATAGGAGCTTATCAGTGTGTCTGTCTCCCTTTCTTTCTCCGATACACAAATACACACACCTCGCATAATGCTATCTTAAACACCTGAACCTCGACGAGCTTCACACCTAAAGAAATAAAAACCTCAGCAAATATGTTGCAGTTTCGGTCACGTCTTCGTGTCAACTCTTCTTGTCCTTCAAAGGCAGCGACCGAATACATTGGAAAGAGTTCCATACGCTCAACCAGAAAGTGCAGCCAAAGCCCGTTACCTTACGGTTTACTGACCACGAGCCAAACGTTGTCACAATAACGCTTAATGAGCAGCACAACAACGGGTAAAAGTCATGTCTGGCTTCAAGTGTCACGACTTATTGATTTAAAAGGCAGGTGTGCCGTGTTCTTGTCCACGGGATAAGTACGAAACCCCGGACGTATAGCCCAAGAGGAAATGGCAGCTTAGAGAGCCACAACTGCTGCAACAATCTTCCGCTTTTCAGAGCAATCCCTCTCTTTTGCTACTCCCCGAAAGCTTTTAACTTGTGAGCAGGAAAGGAGACCATCTTCTCCCTTTTTTTACCGTCACTTGTCAAAAGCGACTGCTTCTAAGCCGCGATGGTTCCAGCTCTCACGGAAACGCAATCCATCAATCCAGTCGGTGAAAAAACCTATTTACGCACATTCTCCCCTGTTGCTCTCCTTTGCCTCTATACATATGGAGCTCCAATTTCACACTTTATATATTTTTAGGCTCCTTTTTCACCTGAACTCCAGCAAGCAGATGTCCCTTCCGTCTGCACCCCACTGCCCTTCACATTACGTTCGTATTAGGGCGCGCATATGTTGGCGCCGTTTACCTACAGTTACTCCAATACCTAACCTCTAACCTAACCTTTAACAGCCCCACATATGCACCACATCGAAACCGTTTACAACGAAAAAGAAAAGGGTGTTCTTACGACGGATCCTTATGGTGTTGTCTCATTGCAGGACTGGACCGGCAGCTGCTGCTCCACATCGGACTCAGCACCTGTCAAAGAAAAAAACAAGAGAAGAATGGCTGGGCGATTATTGAAAACTACAAAAGCCCCGATTCCAGAACAGAACCGTCACTTATCCTCCCATTCAATCAGAGCTAAACGGGTACAATCGCACCTGGCAGTTAATTAAACTTTGCCCTCCCCCCTTCCGGGGGTTTTGGGTACTAATATCCCTTTATCAATCAGAACCCAACGAATCATCCAGCTTTGCCCATCAGAACCCAACCACCAAACGAAATCAAATCCAAAATGGCGGCCGGTGAAGCTGTTTAATGGATGAAATCTGAGTTCGATCTGCGATCTGAGGACTGAATTCTGTATGTGTGACTGCTTGGGGTGATGGCCGCGCTCTTTTCATTCAAACCGTTGTAATTCCCTTCAATCTCTAGGGTACGCGACGCAGATGACCTGTTCCGTGCTGTCTAATATGGGTATTGACAACAGGGTACGTGCACACACACACACCAGCTATGCATGGTACACGCAGCAAAGGTGTTGCTGGGCCGCCCCGCTGAGTTAGCAGCAGCTGCTGTCTTGGGCTGTAGTAGAAGTGAATGCTGAATGTGTACGGTGTAGTATGGGAGAGCTCAAAGCAAAAGCTGGCCAAGCAAAACGGCTCACTTGTATTCAGAGCTAATGCGGCATTGAGTCGAGGGCGGAGGGGTGCACGAGTCGATGGAGCTATATCCCTTGCACCTTGGAAATGCTTGCATGTCTCACACAAGCACCCATTCCGACAGTCAAAACGTTCGGTACGCCGTATATAGATGGTCGTATGCGGCAGCATGGCATCTGCTGCAGAATTAGGCCAGCTTTTTCGCTTTTGAGACCACTTGCTCAATGCGTTCGAGGGTGCGCGCGTATGGTGTATACAGCTGATAAGGCGAGGGTGGCTAACAAGAAGACACGTGCCCGTGCTCGGCCCGACCAGAAAGTCATCATACACCTGGACTGCGCCCTATTGTATAAGACAAATAAATTGTACATTAAAGGCTTCGAAATGGCTTATAAAAATGAGGTAAAACGCTTAAATGGACACTTTAGAGGCTTTCGAGGCGAGCACTTTAACACGTAAAAGCATGAAATCTGGGAAAACGAGTTTCCAAAACCGGTTAACAGAAACACTGGCACCAGCAATGAAGATTCCAGCAATCAACTGAGGAGACTTGCAACGCAGAAGAGCCCAGTTTCCGAAGGGGGGTACAGCTATACCTTAATGCTTAAATCCACGATGACTCATCGGCCAGGGATTAAAAGGTTTCCGAGGCATTCCGGAATGAGATGGGTACTTGTGATGACACCTTTGCTTCAAAGTGGTGTTGAAAGGTGTCGAAAGCCGCCATTTGCTGGAACAAAAAGAGAAAGAAAGATAAGAAAAATAAGAAAAATCAACTCTTTTACTCAGCAATTACCACGAAAACCAACAACACGTTCTCTGGGTTTAGTGACACACGTAAGTAATGGATTGCGGAATCAAACATGACACTAGTGTGTCACTTTCAAACAATGAATTTTTCTTTTTTCACTGGAGTGAAAGAAAGCGCAAGTTTCAACGCTTCTTATCAACGAAAATGGCTGAGAATCGTTAGTCTAACCATTCTAACCTAACCTAATGCATTTCCAATCCAACTGCCCATTTTGAACTCGAGTGACACCGCTTTGTCATTCGTTTTCCGGAGAACGTTTGGAACAATAATACACGCGAGTGTCATTTTATCTCCGAGTTCCGAAACTGGAGAACCTGTTGAAAACAAAACGCTTTTTCTTGCAAGCCATCTATTGATGGCTCGCCAGAACCAGAATCAGTGATGGTCATGATGATCGATGAGGATTGAGGACGTTATTCAACTCCGGTCCATGAAAGGGTTTTCCTTTGCCTTATCTACCTTCAGGATTATTACATCTTTCAGGGAGCAGAAGCAGCCCGAATCGTGTGGTGATGATGATTAGTATTCCCTCTACGTGCCTGTAGTACCCATAGTGTCTATAAAGAATCGTAAGGGAACTTCGATTTTCCTATTCATTCTGTCACCACCTTTTTTGTTGCTCCTTTTTTGCCTAAAATGGTTCTATAATCAGGCAAGATCTTCTTTTACCGCTCTTTTAGCGTGCCTCAAAGCATCGCAGCTACTGTAATCTGAAGTTGCGTCAGAAAAACTAAAAAGAAACGCGAAAGAGGTAACATTCAATGGCTGCCATGACTGCATTGGCTTCTGAATGGGCCATAACTCCTAACTAACTTCTTTTTTACACTAAAGGCTCTAACAGAGGGGAATCTGGTCCGCATTACGGAACATGTCTTTCCCAAGATGACAACCGAGTAGCTTCTTTTATATTCCGAACTAAAAAAGTCCAGGGATCAAAACCGGTCGCTTTATTTACGACGGCGCGGTTGTCACCGGTAAAAACACCATGTGAACTCCGAAGAGCAAAAAAGAAAAAGCGAGAGCATGCATAGAAGAGGACATCGTCAAGGCTTGTCGGAGCCATTTTCCAGGTGCAACCCAGGTGAATGAAAGGGGTGATCGTCTTACCTCACCGGCCAAAACGTTCTCTTTGAAACGTTCGCTTGGCGCATATGGGAACCCAGCCCAGCCATTCCAATAATGAAAAATGGAGCATCCTCTGCAGGCATAGAGGGGCGTTTTTTTGTTCGTTTTCTCTCCTTTCTGTGCGTGTAGCAGGGATGTTAACGTGCTCCGGATTCAGCGGTTTCCAACACAAGGAGTATTCACATGCGTGAACCCGCACGATCATCTCCCTCTTTCCTCTGATTCCCATGTAATAGGCCAACGCAACGCTCTGAAAAGAGCACAACGGCGAAAAATTAGAACTCTCCTTTGCACCCAAGCGACACCTTCCCTTCCCGTACACGCATTCCCGCTTCCCGGCTCGTATTCAATACACCTTAACTGAGATTCATTTTTAATTTCAAGTTTAATAGGTGAGTCAGAGGCTCAGCCCAATAAATTATTCCAATACTACCTTGACTTAGTTTTTAATTTTGGTAAATTTGGATCAAATAAGTAAAATTAGAACTTTTCTTTGTACACAAGGGCATTCCTAGCTCGTATTCAATACACTATTGCATTGATACCTTGACTAAGACTAAATTTTAAGTTTTGTAGATGAGTCAGAGGCTCACTGCATTCAATCATTCTAACACTACCTGCCTAAGGTTAATTTTTAATTTTGGTAAATTTTGATAAATAAGTTTGAGTCCAATAAGTAAAAAGGCATTCCTATAGCTCGTATTCAATACACCATTTCCATTACCTTGACTAGGATTAGCTTTTAAGTTGAGTAGATGAGTTTAATAGATGATACACTACCTTGGCTAAGATTAAGTTAACGTTTGGTACGTTTTGATAAAATAAGTTTGAGTCAGAGCAAATTCTTTAAAAAGAGGGGGGCCTCAGTGATGTTTGCATAACGTAACTGGAATAACGCTTGAAGATAAGGGAGGGCAGGTGGGTTTTGGAACATGGAAATAAAAAAAACTGAGTTACAGTCACACGGGGCCTTGGAATCTCTTCGCACCGAGCACCCAATATGGGCCAGTGCAGCTGATCTGTATTATTTTTTTCCTCCCTTGGCTACCATTGTTAAACCAAAATGCATCAGTGTGCGCGGGAATTCATGGGAAGAGGGGGGCTTCTACGCTGGGAACTTTTGAACAACGGAAGAGAAGAGAGAGACACATACACACAGATTGCAAGGGGTCGCGAGTAATCACAAATCAGTTCGATTCCATAGCCGATATACGAGCGTTCCCCCGGTCCAACAAAAGCTTTTTTGAATAGCTATTCCAGGGGGTGGATTTTACAGTCAGGTCACCCAAAAGGTCACGGACTCGTGGTTTTTCCATTCTTCTCTCCCAGGGGACCCGAAATGTTAGCATATGCAAAAGTAAGCCCCAAAAGGTGCATCAAGGGGTGCTGCAGGTGACAGCACCGGATACTGTGACTTGACCTAACTTAACCTTCGACCTCCCTGGCAAATACAACCCCCGTCCTACGGTAACTGCCTCTCGCACTTTAAGAACCCCCCCCTTAAAGTGGGAGGTTCTTAAAGTAGGGGGTTCTTAAAGTGGGGGGTTCTTGAAGTGAGTACACACGAGATGATGTGGATATTTGCGTTAAAAAATAAATAAAAAAATAAGAAACAAGTTGGACACTTGTCGTTCTCCTGGGAAAGACAAGTACAGTAAGCGTATGATAAACTGGTATGCTAATAACAAGTATCCTTAGAGCGTTACAGGTTACAGGTGCGCCCGCAGAAGCCAAAGAACCCAAAGACAGTTCAGTTCGTAAAACCCGAATATTTTACTGGCCCTAACTCATTCAAACTGGTATATTAATGAGCCTGTTTAACCAAATCTTCCCTTCTCACTTGGACTTTCGACCAGTCTTCCTCTAATCCGCGCAAAACACATAATGGTAATCATCGCCCGAGGCGTGATCAACCGCTTCGGCTTTCTTCCAGTTCTTCTAGGGAAACACAAGTTTCTCATAGAAACACGAACGATCTAATATCATTAGCCTTGCCAGTAGACTAAAAAGGAAGCCGTTTCGAACTGGTAGTTAAGGAATCAGGGAGTTTGGAAGCTAATAGATGGGATTCGTTAAGAAAATCCCAAAGATGCGACACTTTTGCCGTTTTCTCGATACCTTTTCCCTCGTTAGGGTGAGTTAGGGTAAGTTTGGGTGAGTTTGGGGAAAATACAGCCGAGACCTTGAAAGTGTGATGGTCATCGCCCAAGGAATGCCAAGGCGACACGAAGATGAGCGGCTTTTCGCTCTTCTCGCTATGTCTCTGCTGGCTGGCAAGCTATCCAGATACTCTCGCTGACAGGTGAAGTATAGCCCAGGTCCAGCTTTGCCACCTTTCTGATGTAACCGTCCCTTCTCTTCCTCCTCCTATTTCCAGTACCCGATGACAGATTTCCATCTAAAACCCCCAAAATAAAGCGAACTGCCGGGTTATTGTCCTGCTTCATTCCCAGTAATGTCACCTTTCCGCTCTGCGTTTTAAGCGTCTGGAGTTTTAAAGGTTTGGCTCAACACATACCTGCAGCTAAGTCGGCTTAAGACTTACGCATTGTTACATCAAGACATTCGAAATTCCTCTCGGCAAAATTTTCTCAATTTTCTTAAAATTATACTCTTGAAAACATCTTTAAAATTTTAAAAATAAATTTCTTGAACAGAAAGCCTTTCCTTCATTTTTTTTAAATTTTTTTAAAAGAATTTCGGGGTCTAGCCACACTCGCCCATAACCATAACAAGCCTGACAATAAGGAAAAAAAATAGTTTAGACCCTTTTGGGAAAAAACATAAGGAATCGGTGTGTCCCAAGTCAAGTGTCGTCCGAAAGAGTCTAGACAGTATATTAGGCACCTATATGCACGCATCTTTGGCTAGAATTGGTTAAAATCGGCTGATCTGGACCCAAAATGGGGAGAAAACTGATCATGTTCCTTTTTAAAACTAAGTTCCTAATTCCTGTCACAAGCGGAGGGTTTGATGGATGAGAGCCACGGCCCAAAAAGCGTAACTCGATTGTCGCCCAAGCAGAGAATAGAAAAGAAAAAAATTTGGACAGAGGTATAACTTTGTCGACTTAATGGGTTGCAAGAACATAAAAAAAAAATATTTTTTTAAAAAAAGAAAGAAAAGTAATGCTGAAGGGAGCTTTCTGGAGTCCCGGTAATTTGCATGCTATTCAATAGCTCAAATATGATTTATAAGACACCCTGGCGTGAATGTCATTGCTTCGATACAAGCAATCCAATGGAGTGTCTAAGGAACCGCTGCAGGGAAATATTACCAGATAAAGAGCCTATTATATACGAGAAGAAAAGGCAGATTTTTTGTTTGGGTTCTTTTTTCGAACACGGATGTCGGATTTGCACCCAAAAAGGGGCACACAATCTTAAATCTCTCACAATCACGACCTTAAATCTCACCATCACAATCTTAACGCTGCTTGATGCTAGTGTACAGATGGCGCTGACGTTTGTTATTGCTCTTGCCTTGCGTAGAAAGTAAAAAAGAAAGGTAACAAATACCTCATTTTCTACGCTTTTGTTGACTCAAAAACGACGGCTAGATGAAGCATTACCCAAAACTAGCACGGCTATCAAGAAAAGTAAGGAAAGGATGTGTAAGCAGGGTTGGTACATTAAGATCAATTTCTAGTGTTAAAGCCTAGGAATCTCGTCCTTCTTGCCATTGCTCACTGCTAAGGTCTATTTTCCCTGGCTAAGTACGGCACAATCGCCCTTATGGCCATTGTACGCTGCTAAGGTCTCTTTTACCCGGCTGAACATGGCAAAAGCACCCTTATTGCAGTTGAGTGTTGTCAAAGCAAGTCTTGGAACATTCGGAACAAGATTCTCACTATCAAAGAGTTAAATGTGCTGGTTTTGAAGAAAAATTGTTCGGGAATTCCCCATGCTAACTGCATTTACATCGAGTTTAAGGTGCACAAGAGCCTTTAAGGTGTAAGAAACTAGCAAGTGGTAATCCAATTCAAAAAGGTTCATAAATCCTAATGTGTCGGCATTAGTTTCGGTTGTTGCTGGGATAGCTGCGGACTTGGTTGGTCACGTTGTATTAATACAATACCGGTTATACGAACCACAATCTCGTTTATCATCTTCTTTACGCCAAGGAGAATCCCTCCGAATCGTTGCTGGAAATGCCGCCTCAATGGTTTAAAGAAAAATGCTCTATGGGAGTCGGGATATACACAAAAGCGAGATCATCTAAGCAAAATGGGGACACAACGCCCTTTCCACCCAAAAAGAACAGAGTTTATAACCGCGGAAGGATGCAACAGATCTTTTCCGCCATGTTATCGCATCATCCTGTGCCCATAAACTCGTCCAATAGGTGTGACGGGGTTCATCGGTTTAAAAAAAAATCCCGGCTTTTGCGCAATTAGGTGCAACCGCAATAAAACCATATAATCATGACGAGAGAGGATTTCCCCAAACAAATTTTGACATCCTCCCCAAGAAAGTAAGGTGGGAATTTCATTTCATGTTCCAGATAAGCAAATTTGATCTAACTAACAATCCCACTAACAGATACAAGGGACTCGGATTGCAATCTTAAAAATGCTGGGGCGGCATGTGTAAATGACGTGACGGGTGTGTAGCGTCTTATCGTGGCCATACCTAACCGACGCCAAGGTGCACAGCACAGATGGTCTGCCCCGGCTATTGTCGCTCTGCACAATGCGAATAAAAATCGCAGTTGAATAGGCGTCTTAGACGTCGTCGGGCATTACGCAGCAGCCAAGCCGCGTTGCAGCTGCTCTGAGCGGCTTTTGCAGGGAAAGGTTGGGGGGACGCGTGCCTGTTGCAGCGTATACGTCCTATGTATGAATGCTAGATACCGGAATTCGGCATCTTTTCAGTCCCAGAATCTATACCGAACAATTAAGGGTTCTTTCTCTCTGTGACCAGTTTTCCCTAGCTCTGCAACAATCAAAAAGCTCTAACGTATAAAGCTGCTGACTGTGACGGTGACTGGGATTCGAACAAACGGGAGAAGCCGGTGAAGGCAAATCGAACGTTTCATGCTGAACTTGGGTGGTTATACAGGCACACCGTGTTTCCCCCAAAACGTTCTTTTTCCCCCGGTGAGCACCCGAAACCCAGAAAAGCTTCGCCAGTTCGGGCAAGTGTGGGAAAACCGGTGGCAAAACGGTATAAATCAGGCAAATAATACAACTTGACCTATCAATCCCTCGACTGCAAAGGAAGGAACGATTTCTGCTTTTCATAAAAGGTTTTTCATTCCTTGACGCATTAGGTAAAAATTCCCCAGGCTGCGAATGCTAACTCAGCCAATATGTTACCTTTTTTTCCTTTGGGGCCATGTGAAGCTGTCGTCTTGGTTTACCTTATGGATTTGGCTGTCACTTGACTTACATGCATGGGCTAGATGAAAGAATGCGTCCTATGATGGATGACCCAAGGAAGGTTCTGTCGGTCGCTTTTACCGAAACGCATATCCGGTTCAATATCTCTTTTCTTGTTTTTTTTGGTACTTTTACACTTTTTTCCCAAGTATAACAGTGTACGTAAAGTACCCCAGTACAAGTAAAGGAAAAAGTAATATTTACTTACATTTTTTAAGCATAAAAGTATATTTATACTTTTATTATAATTTTGCACTTTCTTAAGTAGGAAAGTATATTTTTACACTTTTTATAATTTATACGTATACTTTTATACCTGTTTTAAGTACAAAAGTACACGTTTTAAGTATAAAAGTATAAGTAAAGGAATATGTAATAGACTTACAGTTTACTTTTAGTTTAGCTTAATTCAGTTTACTTTTACTTTTACAATACTTAGTTAACTTACTATATTACAACTTTTAAGCATACTAATTACCTTGTGTACTTACACTTTTACACGTTTTTCAAGTGTAAAAGTACATTTTACCCTTTTTTAAATTGTACTGTTATACTTTCTTAAGTATACTGAATACTTACTAATTACAACTGTTAAGTATACTAATTACTTTGTGTACTTTTACTTATACTTTTCCACGTTTTTCAAAGGTAAAAGTACATTTTCTACTTTTTTAAATCATAAAAGTATAAGTAAAAGAAAACGTACTACTTTGGTTCGACTCTTCAACTGTGACTATCAAAGGTAAACACTAATGGGCCAGCCAAGGCGACTTTCTAACATCTCAATATATAGTCATGCGGGTGGCCATTATAAGCCCACACAGTGCCCCAAACTCTTTTCTTTTTCCTTCTTCGGGCCGTGCTGCGTTCCTTTAAGCTGTGCCTGGCTCTTTGGCATGAAAATGTCCCTCTTTTATTTTTATTTTTTGATACGAGGCATATCACGACTCATTTGCCACTCCTCCCACCTTGGCACAGGTTGCTGGCGCGTGCAGCCAAAAGGGAAGGCAGGGCCCCTTTCTTTACATTACATTTGGGATGGATAGCCAAAGAAAGTCTTCCGAAGAGCCACCTTGCCTGGACTGAACACCTACACGTCCGAGCGAACGCGATTAAAAAGACCCTTTTTTGCCCCAGTCGTTCCTTAAATGCTCCAAAGAAGAATCAATGAATGCTTTCCAGGAATTCCCCGTACAGAGTACTCCAAAGCCATACACTTTTATCCTTCTTATGAACTGGCGCTTGAGCGTCTCGTGCCGGTGCCGATCCTGAACCCCGCTGCTGCAGCTAAGGAGCCACTTCCACTGCTTCGATAACGACCCAAAGGGTCAGTTGGAAACTTTTGCTCCGATCGTTCTGCTGGACAAAAGCGGGTCCAAACTTTCCTAACCATCTGCAAGTCTGCCTGGATCACGGAGATCGCTGAATAGGGAAGGCCGCTCAAGAGCATTGTTCGAAATCAAACGGAACCCAGGGACGTTTTCTAAAGCACGGACCACATGGCGATCGAGCACTTCGGGTAGGTATAGTACCAGCAGCACCTGCCATCATACCAATACTTTGCCTGATTCAACAAGCCTGGGCCCGGGTTAAACACAATTGTCGTGTCCTCTCAGTAAGAATGTGTGCACAGTCAGGACCGCCGTTGCAAAGATTCGGTCCTACTATAAGGTTGTCCTTACAAAAGAAGATTCGTGCCCCCCAAACGAGTTGGGGAAGGTTCTACCAAGCGTGGGTGACAGTGAACGCGCGCGCCCAATCAATTATGCTAACCTTATACATACACATCTAGGAATCACACATATAACGTGCTTATATTGGCAACGGCGCTTCCTCGTCAGCGTAAAAACCTGAGCAGCTGTCCGGAGCCAAACGCGGACAAATCTGTCCGTAAAAGCTCCTGATTTTCGTTTCTGAACACCGATCCCTGCGAGCAGCTGCACCCGTCAGGGGTTTTATGCATTTTCTGTATTTGGTGTCACTCGTAATAAACGCAGGTGAAAACCTCGGCAAATACCGAAATCGAGGAAATCGGCAGGCATTGTTGCATAAAAACTTCCATCCCCAAGTCCTCTCTACTATTTCACGCATTTGATGCATCTAGGGAGGGTGTTTCGTTTGATTTCTATGTATTCTATGGCTTTTTGGGTTGGGATGTCCCTTTTACCGAAACTTTCCATCATTCCAAGGAATCTCAGGGCAAACGATGTAACTTATTGACACTTTTGTCGAAGGGGATAAGGCATTCCAGGACTAGGTTGACGCGGAACGTAATCAGAGAAAATCCGTGGACTTTGGCGTCTTTCTCACCTTTGGCAACGCGGGAAGCTCGACTCGGCACGCAACGCAACAATTGATGGTCTCCATAAAAGCCGAAATCTCCAAGAAGCGTCAAAACTTTCGGCTGCGTTTAAAAGCGCGCTTTCGGTATGGCATTTATGGTATCCGTGTATGACACGCCTTGGATGTAAGCAATAATAGCCTTCCTTTGCATGGACTTATTTTTATTTATTTTGGCTGGCAATACTTGTGGCTATACGGCGTATAGATAACAGTTGCGCACTTTTACCTCCGTTTTTAAGTACAAGCGTTTGGCTGGTACATAAATCCCCCGCGCAGAGAGTTGTTGTCAACTCTCACGTGGGAAACTCTATAGCCGAAGTATAGGTCCAAGTGACCACCCAAAGATCCATCCCTTTGGTACTACCTTGGCGGGAAGATGTAGCGCGCTCCGTGTGGCCCCGTGTGTATGCTTGTAGTGTGTGATTCCTATCGCCGAGTGCCCCATGTCCAACTCTTTTCCGCGGCCAACCCGTTCTTTACCTCGGACCTTTACCGCATCACATCACATCAACCTTTATCCCAATTTCCCCCACCTTCTATCCAACACGCCATGAAAAAGTTAAAAAATAGAAAAAACCCAATTGTCTATTTTTGAAAACAAAATAAAAAATGAAAATAAAAAACGAAATTGGAAAAAATATACAAATTAAAAGATTCCTACTATTACACCATGATCGGGATTTTTCTAATTTTGAAAATAAAAATCTGAAAATGAAATAAACATATATTTATTGATATATTTGTATATATTTATATCACAAGCTTAAAAGAGCTATGTAAAAAGAGACATTTAATAAAGATAAGCCTACGTTGGTATTGAATTGACAAATAAAATAAAAAAATGAAAATAATTCATGAAAATAAAAACTAAATGAAAAAAAAAATTCCTAATAGAGCCTGTCGGCCGTCGTAAACGTCCCGAATGCGTTCAGCATACAGCCGCTTTTTTAATAGGCCCTAGATGATCGGAATTTGGCCGCGGCTGATCCGATACCCCCTTATCTTCCCACAGCAATGACCGCTGCGGCAGGCTCACAACTGCAGAGCTAAAGAAAGGCTTGTGTTTCGCTGGAAGACAAAGAGTCGGTCTCGCCGTTGGCTTTTATGAGCCACCAAAGTGATTTACAGGGAGCAGGCTCGGGACTAATTGATGTGGGTGGGCGGGCATAAACTTGCCCTCTCTTCTCTCTGGGCTGTTCTTGGGATAGTTTGTGCAAAAACAATGGACAGGTACAACAAAATCCTGGGAGAGAATAAAAAAAATGATTAAAACCAGAAAGAGATTTGGCTATCAAACCGCTTAGCTTGGAACCAACCCTTTTTGGCAAAGCCGGGGAGATTTTTCCAAGAACTTGCGTTCAAAAAAGTTATCTAATTGCGGGATATAAACGTGACCTTTTGACTGGATACAGGCATCCTCAGACCTCCCTCTCCTCCACCCCGTCATAACTCTCAAGAAAAAGGAGGAAAAGGTACCTTTTTTAATAAAATAAAATAAAGATTCGTGGAAGATTCTCCCACAGCCAAGCCCTTTAAAACCCTCGCACAGGTGGAAGTTTGGAGAAAAAAGGGAAGGAAAAGCATCCCTGCCGCGTCTTCTTCTTCTGCCTTCGCTTTCTTCAAAGCCAAAGTCCACTATTCAAGTGCAACCAGGTTCTTTTCAATCCGAAACAATGGCTTTGGGACCGGCTCAAGACTTTGAAGGTCTATAAGCCCATAGAGTACCATCACCTTCCTCCGCGTCTTCAGAAAGCTCGCTTTCAGGGCTGGTTTTTCGTTTTCGGACTCATCCGCACCGCTAAGCTAAAGCTAAGCCACGCCTCTCGCCTGTTTTTCGTACCTGAGCGTGTTGTGCGACAGGTAGAACCGACCTGAAAGGTGGAACAATTGTCGAGACCTTGCGGAGGAAACGGGAGGCACCTGTCTCTCTTTAAGTTTGGCGGTGGTAGGTCAATTCAGTCAAAACTAGCCGGACTCTAGGGCTTTAAAAACCAGTGCCCCGTGTTTTTCGAGCGCCCTAAACAAACCATATCCTTGGAGCTAAATTTCGATGTCCCCAAAGGACCCATTTCCGCTCCTTGTGAGACGTCTTTCCACCCCCAGCCCCACCCCTACTCCCCCCAACAATGAACATTCTTAATTCTCCCATAGGAAACTCGCTTCCCCAGCACGAATCTTCAAAGATTCAGGCCTACCAGCTGATTTTGATGTCGTGCACTAATCCTAACCTGTGTTTCGGGGCGGAGCGATACAAAAAAGCCACCTTCCCGCCAAAAATATAAATTTTTCACCCCCAACAATGAAAATTTTCAATTCTCCTACAGGAGCCTCATACAATACTCAGTGAGACGTCTTTCCATCCCAGCCCCACCCCCAAGAATGAAAATTTTGAATTCTCCTATAGAAAATCGGTTTTTCAGCGCTAATATACAGAAAGGCTCCCACCCCAAGAATGAAAATTTGGAATTACTCAATAGAATTGGGAGGCGAAGGGAGGTCTATCCACCCCCCAAGAATGAAAATTCCTTCGCTTTGCCAGCCTGAATCTGCCAAGATCCTGGCCGGTAAGTTCGATCGTGATGTGGTATGGCTAATACTAACGTTTTGAGGTGGGAGGGACGCAAAAAAGCGACCTAATTTAGTACAAGTCACCTTCCCGTTTCTCGGAGAAAACGGTACGCGCCAAGGTGCGAGTTGCGAGGAGAGAGTTGGCGTATGGATGAAAGAAGGGGGCGGGCTGGGCAAACAAACAACAGTGAAATTTGTATGTTGGAAAGTTCGCTGCGCTCCCCCAAGTTAAGTAAAAGATCCTTTCCCAATGACCCATGCTTTTTGGCTATTTCTAGAGCGATGAAGTGGCAAGTATGCATGTCTCTCACTACTTCGCAGCTGTCACAGCTTTTCCGCACGGGGAACCATACAAGCTCAGCCACATCTCTCGTCTTTCGGGGGCCAGAAAAATCGTGCCTGCCATTTGCTGCCCCGGCGTGCCTCGAGTCTCATCTCAGAACCCTGCTTGTCCGTGCTCGACACATGCAAAAATAAACTCCTTGACGGGGTTGAGCAGCGTTCGCACCCCACCCAAACCCACTTTTTATTATTTTTATTACTCTTTGACTTTGGCCCTAACTTAATGGCTATAGGAAAGCGAGTTTTCTATAGGAGCATTCCAAACGTTCATTGTTGGGGGTGGGGCTGGGGGGGTTTGGAAAGACGCCTCACTGAGTATTCTATGAGTCGCCTATAGGAGAAATCAAAATTTTCATTGTTGGGGGTGAGGCTGGGGGTGGAAAGACGCCTCACCAGGAACGGCCATAGAGCTTTTTAAGGGCTATCCCACAGTACTGTACTGTACCTACTTCCATTTGGCGAAAAACCATTGAAATCGAACGAAATTCCCTAATGAAACTCCTTTCCAACAAACGGAGACGAGAGGCAGAGCTTAAAAGGTGCAACATAGTGTGCGGTAAGGCTCAAACGGCCATAAATCGTTCCCGTAACATAAGCTTTGGGCTGGCTGGAGATGCTGCATCTCCGTGCGACTCATGTCCTGGCACATACAGATTGACGCATGGCTGGCAGGTGTGGTAAGTGCAGCTCGCATCTCGCACCATAGCTCGTGCGCTGGAATGAAAAGCACACACGGGAACGTGAACTTGTAGAGCCGAGGAACGTCAAAGGAAATGGCTTTTTAAACACCTCCACTCTCTACCCCCGCATACCAGTGCCAGCCAAACAGGTTGATACTGTGTAGACACCAGCCACAAGCTTTTTTCGTGCAGTTCCTGGATTACCATTCATTCCACCAGGACTCTTTCCTTCTAAAATAAATAAAATAAAATAAAATACGCCAAGACTTGGCCACAGACAAAACAGGCATGCGTAGATCCAAGACAGTGACACGTCAAAATTCCATTCCTTTTCTTCTCATTCTTCGTAGGCTACAATATGCTCCAGTGTTGTCGAGTTCTCTTGCTGTTTCAAAGTTGAAGTTGCATGCAGCGGTGGCTCAGCTGGAGCTCATAAAAGCACTTAAGATAAGGCGTCCGAACGCAGGGTGCACTTCAACGTTCCATCAACCCTATTCAAAGATCGATTCATCATCCCTTTACCAAAATTCAATAAAAAATAAAAAAGGTACCCAAAAAACTGGTTCTTCTGCTCTTCTTTCTCAACTCCTCACACACTCCTTCCCTTAAAAAAAAAAAAAATCTTCCTCAGCTTTTTCTTCCTGCACTTCTCCAACTGTTTCGCTAAAAAAAAAAAAAAGTTCCTCCTCAGATTTTTTCCCTCGCACCTTTTTCTCAAATAACATACATCCACATCCACTTTTTTGGTAAAAAAAAAAAATTCCTCAGCTTTTTCTTCCCGCACTTCTTCCAATTCGCTAAAAAAAAAAAATTTTCCTCAGATTTTTTCCCCCGCACTTTTTTCCCAAGTTACATCCATACACATTCGCTCTTTTGTAAAAAAAAAAAAAAAAAATGTCGGTAAGAAATAACTTGCGTTGCCTCCTCTCGTCTCCCGGGAGTAAGAACAGAAAGAGGAGTTTTTTTCCCGTCACCGTTATTGACACGGGATATCCACTACCACTCCGGAGAACAGGGGACTTCCGTTTCATTCATGAGCACATAAAACCTGATGCCTCTTGCACCCCCTCTTCAGGATCTTTACCAAGGCGCCTATTAAAACCTTCCATTCATGGTTCAGGCGGACCGGGGTTGGAAAGGGCCTCGGCTTACAACAATGAACCTTGGCACGCAGAAGATTTTCCGCGATTCCATAAACCTCGCCTTCGGGTGTCCCGGAACCATGGGCCTCCTCAACACTGAAAACTTATATACCGAACGTTTTTCGCTCCTCTTTTTGATTACCGGGCTCCCGCAACAATGAAACCCGATGGGTCAACGGAAATTAGCCTGGCAAAGGGAAAAGAAAAAAAGCTTCGGTGTTATACCGAATACCCCAAACGACCACCCATCAGGAGCAATATGCCCATGACTAATAGCAATAAGGAATGCGGCCTGACTTCTGTGGCTCATTTCGTACCCTAAAAATACGAAAAGGATGTTGATGGTTTCTGAGGATGAGGAGAGCTTCCTTACTAAGCTACGCAACTGGGCCACTTAATGGCTTTTCCATATGCAGACCTGCCACGGTATTACAGTCTTTTCGGAACGAGGATCACGTGTTGTGTCTTTCCCCACAAAAAAAAGAAAAAAAAAGCTTATTTTTTCTCCTCTCTCCTCGGTATGCTTCTACTTCGCGGCAGCAATGGACTTAGACCACCAAGCAGACACATAACTAGCCTACTTATGAGCAAAGCTTAGCAAAGGTGCAAATCAGCAAACAAGACGGGCGCCGGCCCTGCTGCGGGAAAATGACACATACGTCTTCCCGAACGGCGTCCGTTTCCTCGCGGACGCAGCGGCCACAGCAGCCAGAGACGATTCAAAGCTTAAAAATAGACTCAATTACTGTTTCACCTACACCGTTTCGGGGAATTTGTATGGCCATGCGAGTATAAAGCGAGTCTAATAAAGCTGCAATGGACGGCCAAATAAAAGCGTATATGATAGTATAATACTTTTGGCAACTTCCTTTCTGGCCGAGCCGGGGGACTTGTACCACAGTTATTTTCACGTGTGTGGGCTTTTCGGGTGACAACAGCGCTAGCCCCATTCCTGGCCTGTCAACAAAATCCATTCAACTTTGATTTCCTTCTTCTACTAGTGGGGACGAATCCTTGTTAATGACCTTTGACCCCACGGCGTTCATAAAACCTTCACGCCTCCCGCGACTTCCACGTGTCTTTTCAAACATTTCATTGTCACCTTGGCTGAAAACGTTCGCCGCAGCTGGGCCCAGGCTTGGGCCGCGTCCCATGCTTCAAACGCGCGCTCTGCTGCCACGATTGCCCCCGCGAGACGCCTTGCGAACGTTTCGCTGTCCCTCTCGCCGTAAGGTAGGGACCTTCTCCGGCTGATACAAGCTGGACTTCTGGGCTTAGGACAGACATACACATGCCGTGGATTTATTAACGCCATCCCCAAAGTCAAGTCAAAGAAGGGACGCCTGTGGAAGTGTGTATATATGTGCATACCGATAATCACCTATCAATTCCAACAGCTATTGGACCGAAAATGAGTAGAAGCTTTTAAGCCCCGCATCCTGTGCCGGATTTTCGGCTCCTCGGGTATCGGATTTTGACATTTGGGGTTTGGGTCGCGGCCCCAGAGGAGTCAGCAGAGCCAATTGTGGCTGGACCAGGGTCAATGAGAACTACCCCGTTAACTCGGCCATTGTTACCCATTATACCCCCCTTGCATCCTCTGTTTACCCGCCATGAAGAAGGGATTGCTAACATCTGCCCTATTCTGCCCCAATGAAGTGCAAATCCTTGATCGATTCCATCAAAATCTCGTCCATTGTACCGTGCTTTAAGCCTGTGAGAATTCGATGCTTTATTTTCCGTCTTCGATGGCGGGGTATAGTGTCAGGGATTAGGCAGTACTTGCTTGCACCTGCCTGATTAAAAAAATGTAGAACGTGGAAAGATAAGCAGTAAGGGATCACGGCAGCCACGACTGCATGACTGTACTTGTCCCCCGACGCAAAACGGGCTGAATCATCCCTGCTTTCGGGTACTGGGTACAAATTGCTCAAGAAAACTTCATCGGAACTTGCATTCGGACCTGCCTGCACAATGCGAGCCTTTTGACGCATCTGCAGGCCAAGAAATAGACTTTGGTAAAGGTTTTTGAGGTTCTTTTTACCGAGAAGAATAAGTTGGACAGCTGCGTACGCATTGGGTGTGCGCATTGATAAGAGAACAAGGTTATCGGGGTCTCTATAGAATTGGGGGGAAAGAGCAGACCCCGGGGTTTACCGGAAACTTGCCTCGGTGTGCAGGCTGCTTGCACTTTAGTAATGGCTGAGACAGGATTGGACCCGAGCTTACCGCGTCCTCCTGCGTCCATTGGCGCAGGGGCACGTGCTCCGGGAGTTTTACACCTGACGGCGGACGTACTACACCAGCCCATGTGCTCCGTCTCGCTCTTTCTCCGCACGGCTACGCAGAGGTAAAAGTGAGGCAGAGAACCCGCTAGAGCTTGGCGCTAGTGGTGTTGGTAACGGAACTCGCACGGCAAACCTATAGCCACCAGCGGTCCCTTTTGTCCCCATCGCCTGCCTCCGAAAGTACCCGGCAGTTGCGAGAGCGCTGAGCTACAAGAGCACGGACTTGTCCGGACCTGGCTTCAGTCGAAGTTCGAGTGTCTTGCTGGAAGGTCACTACAGCCCCAAGCCTTAACAACAAAGAATTTTAGCATCGAGCATAAACGTTCGTCGAGACCTGTTTTTCGAACGAATTCGTCAGTGTGCCTTGGTGTTTCGCAACAGGAACGTTAAGTGA
This sequence comes from Lepidurus apus apus, assembly GCA_022832285.1. NCBI lineage: Eukaryota > Metazoa > Arthropoda > Branchiopoda > Notostraca > Triopsidae > Lepidurus > Lepidurus apus. The sequence continues at coordinate 8,007 of JAGJRO010000431.1, read as the reverse complement.
AAACCAAGTCGTGTCGTGTTTTTTGATAGTTGGACACACGTAATTAAAATTAACCCTCCATTAAGAGGCCTTTTAGACGAATTTTGGAAACAGTTCACAGTGTGCGATACTGTTCCGTGCGTTGAAACCTACAGGATTTTCCCCTTGTGCTATGACACTGGATTCAAATAACTGCGCACAGAAAACCAATTTCATGTGTGGTACTTTGAAAACACGCGACATTAGCACGATTAGCACCATGCCGCGTTCCTTTTTAGTCAAAACGCAAAACTATAGTCATTGCCCGCTTAAAAAGCGGCCTTTGATCTATGTAAACGAGGATACGGATACTAAAGAATCAGGTAAATCACAAGACTAAAAAAAAAGTCCAACTTTTTGAGTTGGTTCTTCTTTTTTTCTTGCGCGCTTTTAACGGTGGACAAATTTCAGCAGCACTTTTTTTTCGAAAATCCCCCCCCCCCCCACAAAAAAAAAATCTTCCAAAATTTTGAGTTCATTTTCTGTTATTTCTTGCGTGCTTTTTACTGTGGACAAATTTCGCAAGTGTTTTTTTTTTAAAACCCCCCCAAGAAAAAAGTCTTCCAACTTTTTGAGCTTATTTTCTCTCATTTCTTTTGCGCTTTTCACTGTGAGAAATTTCTGTGACAAATTTCCCAATTTTTTTTATTGCAATTAAAAAATAACTGTTAAAGCTAACGTGAGCCTATTTCCTATTCAACTAACATGTGTGCTTGGTTTTCTCCCTATTGCTAAATAGTTCCGAGCCCTTTGCTGGACACATCGGATGCTGAACCCGAGAATCTGTCTTTGAAACCCGAAGATCGCTCGGCAGTGGCAGAAAGGGAGAAGGAACGTCTTCGAGCAGCTTTGCTATCTCATCCTCACCATCACCACCATCATCAGCATCACCAAGCCCCACCTGCCCATCAGCACCATTTAGTCCATAAATCATGGACACCTCCACCGGGCGTTGCCCTGATTTCCGGTTACCCGGCTCCGGTATCATCATCTTCGTCCGAATTACCAACTCCTTTGACAAACTCCCCCACCACGACCTTGCCCGAGTCCCACAGCAACAAAAACGGGCCTCTGGAACCCTTGAGCCTCAACAGTCCTTCGCACCATCCCGCCTTGTATGGCGCTTGGGCCCAGGCTCAGTCGAACCGCTCCGCCTCGTCTCCAGTAGCCTCGGCGGCGGCCGCACATGTGCCTTACGCCGCCGCGTACGCGCCTTACTTGCCCTTCAACTTCCCTTACCGCGCCTGGCCGCGTTCTTCGGCCGACGTTTACGCGCCTCCGCCCAGCAGCTCCATGCTGTACCACGAGCAGTACCACCCCGGTCCTAACCTGCATCAGCACCCACATCATCATCAGAATCATGAAAACCCCGTCTCACCCGCACGGGGCAGTCCAGCGCGCCACGAACAGCAGCTTTCGCCGTTCGCTCCGCGCGATTCTTGCAGTTCTTCTTCCTCTCCCCCGCATTTGTCGCCGCCCGTGATACTCAGCAGCTCCTCCGCCAATAGCGAGCTGAATTTGAGCAAAAAGTGGATCGCGGCCTCCCCGACCGCTGCATTATCCGTCGTCCCTGTTCACCATCTCCTCTCGCCTACTCCGTCATCGTCCTCCACGTCGGGCGTCGAATCCTTCGCCGAACGGGCCAATAGCAGCGGCCGCTCCTCTTCGGCAGCGTCACCGCTGGGTCGGATGAGCGACCACGAGCACAACTGCAGCGAAGAAGACGAAATCGAAGTCGACATCGACGTCGAAGACTTGTCCACCGCCTCCTCCTCCTCTTCCTACCTACCGGGCGTCGTACCGTCAACGCTCACCAGCGTCAAGCGTCGCGGTAGCACGACGACCATAAAAGGCGCGGCTTCGTCTGCGCGGTACCAATGTCCGGACTGTAACAAGTCGTACTCGACGTACTGCGGCCTGACCAAGCACCAAGAATTCCATTGCGTGAGTCAAGCGAAAAAGTCGTTCAGTTGCAAGCACTGCGACAAAGTCTACGTCTCCTTGGGCGCCCTGAAAATGCACATCAGGACGCACACCTTGCCCTGCAAATGCACCTTGTGCGGAAAGGCGTTTTCACGACCCTGGCTCCTACAAGGCCACATCCGGACCCATACAGGTGAAAAGCCCTTTTCTTGCCAGCACTGCAGCCGTTCGTTCGCCGACCGATCCAATTTACGCGCTCACCTCCAAACGCATTCAGACGTCAAGCGCTATTCCTGCAAAGCGTGCGGCAAGACCTTTTCGCGCATGTCCCTGCTGTCCAAACACGAAGACGGTGGCTGCCCCACCAGTCTATCCCTCAAAAGCCTGTCGCCCTAAAAATTCCTCTTTTCTTTCTCTCAAAGTCACTTTTTACACCTGCCCTCTCTCAAACTCCCCCTTTATCTCTCTGTCTTTCGAGTCTCCGTCTTGGACATTGGCGGGACAGCCACAACACGACCGTTCCATTTCGCCAAACGCCCATTTAAAACATTGGGAACAGTCCGTGATCTGCATAGGCGACCGTTTTGTTAAGCGTGAGGACGGGACAATACGTATTGAAACAACCGATGCCGGCGTGAGCGCATATACACACAACTTGGAAGGCGCAAAGAAGGAAAAACGACCCAGAGAAGAACCGATAAAGACGAAAGTCCAAGCATGACTCGGCGCAAAAACATAATTTCTGGGTCTGGGACCGACAACAAGCACAAATGGTTGATGGGAAACCAGCCCCTTGTATTGAAAAGTTGAACTTTTCAATAGAGACCTAAATAGTGGTATCGTGAACCGTCAGAAATTCCGTAAAAGGCATAAACAACTCCGCCTTGCTGCAAAAATCCCCTCTTTCAATGGACACATATTCCGGCTTCAGAACCGACAGTTTTATAATCCAGATTTCGATTTTCGATTCCAAAGCCATATAAACTTAAGGTCTACGAACTTGGTTTGGGGAAGTTTTAACAGCCGAATATATATAACAAATATATATACATTACTGAACCAAGAAGCCTGGAAAAGCGCGTGAGGACCTCCAAGAGTGTAGTATTTGCTTTACCATCGTCCGAAAATGCGGTGGAAAATGGTATGCCCTTTATCACACATATCTCTCGGGGGACCTCGCCCTTCTACCTAATAAAACACCTTGTGCCTCTCCAGTCTCTCCCGTAAAACACATATATATCTATATATAAAAAATAAAGTAAAAATAAAACCCGAAACTTGGGTTTTATTTTCATTTCACCTGGACATCTTTGGACACGTACAGAGCGTCTAATCCCCTCGAAGCTAAGGGAAAAAAAGTTTTTGGAGAGTTGAGAGCATGGAACTGACATTAGCCTCTTTGGCAGTGTTGTCAGATTCATTAACTGATAAAAAGCTCCCGGCCAAAGTTCACAGGTAGTAAGTAACAAACCAAAGCAAACCCCCACGATTTATGCAAAAGAACCTGTGGTGCTTTGTTACCAAAAACAACCCTTTTCATGATGTGTACTTTGCTGGCTCAATGGCCCCCTTCCCTCCCCCGCCTCCCCCAGCAAAAAGAAGAAAAATGCCTTCGGAGAGGTCCAGTGTTATTCGCCACATGGGGTTACGAGACTTGTGTCGAACCAATTTCCCAGCGAAATTCTCGGAAAAAAATACTAAAAAAATACCACCTTTTACACGCGCCTTGATCATAATGCGAGCAAGAGCTTCCCAACAGAGGCCCAAGAGTACTGCACATACGAAGAGCGAAGAAACGAACGTTTTATGTAGAGCGTGGACCTGTACGGTACACTCCAGCACTCCAGCACGGGTTAGCTAAGGCCCCCCTCCATGGGTTCGGTATTCGGCTTGCGTGCAGTGTAGCGTGCAGCAGATTACGATTGGGAACTTGAAGTTTTTCAAGTTCTTTTGGGTTGGGGGGCGGGGGTTGGGTTAAGATGTGTATAGTCCCTAAACCCAATAAGGCATAACGGGAGCATGCCAATTTTATTGTATACTACCAGCTCTCTCTCTCTCTCTTTCTAGCTCCCTTGTCATTCTCGTTTCGTTTCGGAAAAAAGTTCAAAGGTGTGTTTTTTTCGCCCTTTAAAGCTGCTGGAAGCTTTTAACTTGACATGGCTTTTCTCTCTGTGGGACCCCGAATCTGTATGGAGACCCCAATGAATTCAAGTGTGCCAAACGAGAAAAAGGGGGAAAAACTTCTGCAGTCAAGATTCCTGCACCCACGTCGTGACGTCGTTGTGGTTGTTTTCTTTTTTTTTTCGCCCCAACTGTAAAAAAATGAGTATACTGTGCAGCATATGTTTAGTCAAATGAAGTTACGGGAGCTGATTGTCCCCCTTTTCTCTTCTTTTTCAATCTGGCTGCCTGTTTTTGTGCTCCTCCTCCGCACTCTCTCTCATCATGGTGCTCCTTTTTGGCCAACGAAGACGATCCTAGTCAAGTCCCTTTTAGCACCAGAGACACACGTACTGTACACACAAACAGGCAGAGGTATTTCCACATAGAATGGCCTAGTTTATGTTTCGGCTTAAAAAAATGAAGATTCGCTCCAGGAAGATTCGCGAATTTCTTGACGATTATCGCAAATTGATCCATGCCTCATGTAAAAAAACGATGTTGGAGCTCTTTTCTCTGGATTCCTGCGTAAAAGAAAGGAAGAAAGACAAACCTGAATAAGTGAAATGCTCAATGTGTCATTTTTCTCTCAAAAATGTGTCAAAACAATGGAAGAAGCAAAAAGTGGCCATAAAAAACCTGGAATTGGCGTTTGAGGGTCAATTAGGTCATGCGTTCTAGTGTATCTTTTGCCAATCCCTTTTTTTAAAAAAACATGGAGGTTTTAGAATGGAAAAGGAGATCCTTTGGCAGTGTGGCGGTGTAAAAAGTGGCAGATGTAAATGCTCTGGATTTTTATTAGTAAAGCATCAACCCCCCATCACGAAATTCTGTACAGTGCCTTAATTGCAACGTTTCGTCCAAAAAATTTATGATTTTTTTGGCTCTCTCACACCTTTGTAATCGTAGGAGAATTATTCGAGTGTGTATTTCAAGTGTCTTTGCTTTTACGAAGATTATGCAGAAGCCCAGGCTTTTCATATACTTTTTCCAATACAAAACTTTTTCTACCAAGAAAAACAACCGAGTGTTTACTTTTTCCTTTTTTTTTCTTTAAAAAAAAATAAAAACTTGGTGGGGTTTCCTTAGCCAGATTTGGATTGCTTGGCATACTAAACCCAAGTCATATTTAGTGCACAGGACCGACTAGAAAGTTTACAGTCCATCAGGCGCCAGGCAATAGAGCACCTAACCTGAAGAACTTCCCCGTCGTCGAACTCAGCAGGTAACAATGAAACTTTCCAATAAAGAACCGAAAAAAATACTAGCTAAAAGTAGCCCAGAAGGCGCCTTCGAAACCCAATGTCGCACTGCTGACGATGACCAAATCTGACCTTAAAAGTCCCTTTAAAAATCCCTTAACATCTCCTAAAAATCTCTTAAAAATCTAAAAACAGCACCAAAAATAGATTTATTTTTAATGCATGGACTGGTATTGCTTCCCTGGAGAAGAGCTGAAGCACGCTAAAGAACTTCCCCGTCGTCGAACTCAACGGGCAATAATGAAACTTTCCCATAAAGGAACGGGAAAATGGCCAGCTAAGTACCAGCAAGGCGCCTTTGAAACCCAATGTCGCACTGTTGACGATGCCCAAATCTGACCCTAAAAATCCCCTAAAATTCCTAAAAAAAATTTAAAAAGACAGCTCAAAACATAATAACAAATGCAACCTTACAAATCCTTTTTAAAAAACCCATTAAAATCCCTTTAAAAAGCTGAAAAAAATAAAAACAGCCCATAAAATAATAAAAAAAATATTTTTAAATGCACGGACAGGTTATTTCTCTAAAGAAGAGCTGAAAGACGCACGAGCACAAGGCAAAATTCCCGAGTTCGGTCGTGCTCTCCGTGTACTCCGTGCTTGATATAGAAGCTCTCCACCCTCGCCCTTTGTTGGCCTATGCAGCGCGAGAACAAGCTGAAGCACGGGGAGGTGATGGCTCACGGACCTTTTAAGACCGCAAGAACAACACGCGAACCTAAACACCTGTAACTCGTGTCTTCGTTTTTGGTCCAGGGGAAAAAGGTTACAACAGAAACAACTCCCAAAATAAGTACGATCATCATCGACTTGGAGGTAAAAATAAATAAAAAGGCTCTGGAATGCAGTGAATCTCAAAGCATCACCATCTGCATGAAAGACAAGGACTTGCACCCCAAAAAAAAGAGAAGAAAAAGAAAGGAGGATAACTTTCCTTAAAACGGGTGGTCTTTTATTGTGTTGACGACGATTATTGCTAGCTGAGGCTCATTTGGCTAGGATACTTTAAAAGCTTAAAAACAACCCACATTAAGCATCCATATCATAAAAAAGTCCCCGACTGATTTTTTCAATGTCCTCCTACGCCAATTCGTGCATCCAACTTTTTCAAACCGCTTTTAAAAGTTCGACGCTGCACATGCAATCCAGTCAGTGCCAGAGTGGTGGGTTTGTCTCGCTCCTTCTTCTCCCTCAATTTCATTGTCGCTTTTTTCATTCTTGCTCTTTAAAACGCCACCAACACCATTGCCACGCATTTCATTTTGTATAGAGGAACTTTCTGGGATAGCCACTACAACAACAACAAGCCCAAGAACTAGGTGGGCTGCCTTTCTTTTGCAAAGTTGTTTTATAAAGTCGTTTTATAAAGTCGTGCAACTTAAATGGTCACCCATGATTAGGACATGCTTCTTGGAGCGCCAGCCCATCTTCCCAACCTGGTGCTGCTCCCCAAAACGTTCGAAAATCCGGGTTAGACGTATAGTGTGCACTGCGCGACCATAAAAAAGAACCCCCAAACGTTCGAAATCCGGGTTATACGTTACGGTGCAACAATGAAAAAGAAGAGAGAAAAGCAGATGGAAAGGGGGGACCCTTAACACACACGTTCAATCGAAAAAGGCTTTAAAAAGGAGGCGGATTGCAAATTGCCCTTATGGTAACGACTTGAAAAGACGACGCACTGAAAGCCAGAAGAGGAAGGGGAAAAGCCAACTGATGAAGGGAGATAGAGCTAAAGCAACTCTATAACTCCTTCAAGGTGGCAGACACACGGAGCTTTTGGGTGTGTTAGGCAAAGTGTGATATGCCAGAGACAAGTGCCGGGGATCTTCCAGGGTGGGCCCCGTCAGGTAAGCTACTGTTAGTTAAGTTCAATCCCCCAAAAAAATACTCTCTCGCTTTTCTTTCCAACTTCATAAAGCCGTCGAGTACAGGCGTTTTCTCTTTCTCTGTCTAAGCCCCTTTTTGCTTACTTTGCATGCGTTTAACCGAACGCGCAGGACAAAGGTCAATTTTTTTTTAAATCTCCCGAATTGAAAGTGCAAGCAAAACCTATTTTGTTATTTTGTCTAGTTAGGAAGACGGTACTTTGCGATCGGACCGAAGATTTACGCCGTAACGCGAACGGGCCTTTAAAGCGACTGTATAGGACCACACGCTACGTTCAAGGTAAGCCATTCACTTGTGCCTCTCTAGACTGTCATGGCCTTTTCAAATAAGACTTTTCCATACGCGAGAACCGAGACGGCAGTTATCCCACCCACCCAAAAAATGCTCCGTACCTCTGCGTCTACCCGAATCTTCGGCGAAGCTTCGGTTGTGTTGTGTTGGACGGAGACGGCGCAACAGGTGCCAACTAAAGGTCGCCCACTCGCCCTATTATCTTACAGAAATGGACACCTGTTTCACGAGTGTCATTCTTGTTGATAAGCGCTTCACTTCCGTGAGCCACGGAGCTAATTGCGGGTCGGTAAAGGGGTTATTTCTGGGGCCAAAGCTGCAGCTTCTTGGGTGTTGATATTTTTATTATATTTTTTTCCAGTCCTAAAAAGTTTCCTCGTGTGGTTTATAAAGTTTCTGGTCCATCACGGCGTGCCACAAATCAACCTTAACGACTTATCATGACCAGGCAAATTCAAAAGAC
>JAGJRO010000434.1:0-33218 GCA_022832285.1 Lepidurus apus apus | reverse complement strand
GACGTAAAAACAGTTTCTTTCATTTTGTGTTTCTTAGCATTTTAATAGGCAACTCCGTGTTATTTCATGCTCCGCGTAAATTCATACTGGTCGTCTGGTCCCGAGCCTATGTAATTAAGCGGGTTCCACTGTAGTTGATCCAGAAATACTCCCTGTTCCGGATTACCGGAAAGGGTTTCATGGATATTATATTTTCTCTGCTTTTTATTGACATTTGCTTTGCCTCAGCTTTCGTTGCCGTGAGCATCGCTCCTTCTCACATTTTGGCAACGCCCTTGAACTGCTAACGTTACCGCGGAGAGTTCAAGGGGAGGGCAACAGTTGGGCAAGCACGGGAAAAACAAATGGTTCTGTGTACGTGTTCTTAATATTTATAAACTTGACATACATTTATTCTTCCTTTAAACCTGTTTCGTGTCGTTTCATACACTCCTCTACGTCACTTCCTTTAAATCGTGGTGACACTCCCTGAGGCGTATAAGCATCTCTGTCAATAGTTGTCGTTTTTGTTCTTCTACTCGCTACATTTTGTACCAGCTGTGCTGTATTGTATTAGCCGGCAAGAGATTCTTTGTAGGTATTTTTTGTAGAGATTCTTTGTTGGCAGATTTGGAAAGAGATCTTCCGATATTGTAGGCCACGCTATGGAATAGTATTTGCTTCGCCTCATAATATTGTTGTAAACAATACTCGTCATATTTGTTACCACGTCTAGAAGCTCTCGTTGTATATTTGTGTTCGGTGTCTTTATCATTTAAGTTGAAACGAAAAGTGCGATTCAGTGTAAATATATAGTAGTGTAAAACAGTTAATTGAATGTTTACTACAAGATAATGTCTATTAAGGTTCCCGTATACCTTAGCTCCATATAGACGTGTAGCATGGGAAATTTCAGAACAAATTTTCGTTAAAACCAGCAAATTTCATGAAAAAAATCCTTTCACGCTTCACGGTATTAAACTTGGGCATATACAAACAGCTTGCTCAACCAATCCACCTTTTTTCCCCAATGAATAATGAATCATAGTAACATGCAAATGAAGTTTGCAACTATGTGAAATACGTTGCCTAAACATGTATCCTTTGGTTGTGTACTAGCTGCTAAAATAACAAAACTTTTGTTTCAAATTGCTTTCAAATCTAACAAGCCGTTTTCGAGAAATCTTGTTCCGAATGTTCGACGAATTGATTTGTGACATTGTGTTGCTTACAACAAATTGTGGTGACAAGTTGTACTTTTCAGAAACAAAACAAGCGAATAGAAACTTTGCCGGCAATTAGGTATCTTTCTTTTTTACTTTCTTACGCAAGGATTTCGCAAAACACTATAACAGACATCCGTGGCACTTGTGACTGTTTCGGATCAATAAGTTAAGGTATACCGGAGCCTTAAGTTACTATATAAGCAAACTTAATAGGAAAGGATCCTGTATTTTTCAATTTAATTTGTTGATAGCATGTGATGCTGGAGGGTGCGAACGTTTGTTAAAATAAGCTCCCCCGTAGTTCTGTTTCATATACAGATGCTAAGATTGCAATGCTCTGTCCGATTCGATTAAGGATAACGTGCTGGTGTATCCCTCAAGAGGAGAATAGGGCGTCAGGTGGAAGATTATGTGTGAACTGCGTTCGATGTAGCCTCAGCCTCCTGGGATTTTTCGTCCATTGCTATGGTTCTTTTTCCACAACAAAGACTTGTGATTCCGGAAACAATAAGGTATCCTACTCAAATAATAGAGGTCAGTTCTCTTAAGTTGTTTAACTGTAGAGCATTAGGCAACATACAAGGCGTTAGTTGCAATGGAAGCGGAAAAGCCGAATTATACTTCAATTTTCCAAACATTTGGACCCGTTGCGCAGTGGCAAGTGTGGACTTTGGTGACTTTCTATAGTTTCATGTTATTCACAAGTGTCTTTGTCAATTCTACGATTCTGTGCTTTCTGAAGTGGAAACTTAGCTACAATGGCGGTTGGACAGTGATTAACCGCTTGATTGCCTGCCAATCCTCTACTGGGCTAGAAATGGCAAGCATTTCGATACCAATGTATCTCTACATGTTGATAAGTGGCAATCGGATGCCACTATTGTGCACTGTCTATGAGTGGCACTTCTTTTTCGTGTACTGCTTGACGTACGCCATGATTGTCGTCCTCGGGTACCTCCGGTACGTGTACGTGTTCCATTATCGACAGCTTCAGAACCTCAACGAGAGAACCATCTTCATTATTGCACTAGTAGTCTGGATTTTCTTGGCAGTTCTCTCCTTTTGCGTTCGATATTTGCTTGAATCTCCACTGAACAAAGGAATTCGCGTTACCATCTGTGCTACGCAGTACACTACGCCGTTCAAAGACCACTGGGCCCTCCTAATTAGTCCGCATTTTACGAACTTGACTGTCTTTTTCGCGTACGCGAGGATCTTACGCAGACTTCGATCTTCTAGTATATCTGATACCGTACTTAGAATTGCACATCGCAAGAGAGTGAACTTAGTAGATGCCAAGACGTCGGCTATAACGATTTTCATCTTGGAAATTGCTGTTCTAATGTCACAGCTAGCAAATGTAGTTGATCCTGCAGTAATACCAGAAACGTGTTCATTCTTCTTGCAAGAGTTCTTCTTCATATTTTTCTACTCGTCACATTTTGTACCAGCGGTAGTGTACTCCATTAGCCGGCAAGAGATTCGCAGTGGTTTGTGGAAGATTTGGCGACAGATATTCCGCTGTTCCAATCCAAGCGTACGGATTAATGTTGCCAACGTCTATTACGAGTCTTGCGAATTAGTTCCTAGCCAACAATACATCTAATCATTTACTAAAATATGAATTGAAGCGAGCGAAACATCAAGAGAACCAGAAAACACGATTTGAAACTCCGATTTTTAAAGCTAATCGGATGCGTAATTTGGATTGTTTATTCGAGCAATACACTCACTTGATTCATTTCATTCATCCTCTTTCTTTTTTCTCTAATTTTAATTCGATGACGGGAGGCAGTAGTTTCACTCTTAATTTAATAACGGAACTTCTGTAGGACTTGTTCAATAATTTGTACAACACATTGTGTAGTCCATCGGTGTAGTACCTCCAATGAGCATTATCTAATACTTGCCATCTGTTGCATACACATTCCATTAAAATACGATTATTTAACTTAAAGTGTAATTACAAATTATACCTTCTATTTAGCGTATTAACTGCTGAAGGTGGGTGAAGCAAAGCTCGATAACGTCCAATTTCAGTTGAAGGTCTTTCTATATGGAATCCGTGATGTTCTAGTCTCTGCCAAAGATCATCGTCTTCGCCTCCCCATCTGCATAAATGACAAACTGCATTACCATATTAAGTTCTTTGTGACAATTCGTTAAGAGGTGTTCTTTCCTTACCCCCAGTATGCATTACTATAACCATTCACGTACTGAAATTGCTCCCAAGTAAAAGCAATTACTCCACCTACTAAACTTTCGTAGGGCAATCTAATTAAATTGTAAAGAAATTGCGTTACTATTTTTTTCCGTCCTTTAAATCATTCATTTAATCTGCTAAATTCACAGAGTCTCTTGAGTTATTTACTCAACTAGGTGTAAATAAACAAGTCGTTTTCGATGAATGTAAGTACGTCAATTTGAAGTAACAAGTTATTTAAGTGAGTTAATTGATTGCAATTTTAACAGTACATGGATTAGTTAGAGAGAACTTACGTATAATTCAAGTTGCTTACTGCTACAGATAGGTGGCGAACACAGGAAAAATTAGAAGAGCAACCATAATGTAACGTGTCCACTTCAGGCACTAAATCGACATCATGAAAGATCAAACACTTGACCCCTGGCTGATCACGATGAACTTCATTTGCGCCAATGTTCATTAAACTAGCTTTGTTGAGCAAATCCGTGCCAATTTGCTCAACAATATAGATTACATACTGTGTTCTTTGCTTATGCAAAAGTAGCCTTAGATGGTAAAGCAAATCTCGTAAGTTTGCACTACGATTTCGGTACGGAATGATTATAGCTACATTTGGACTTCCATCTTTAGTTCCGTTACACTGTGACTTGCTCCATGATCTCTCTTGTGTTTTCAACGAAGGTGCAGGGAGTCTCAAACGATATTCATACTCTAACAAAATATATTAAGTGAAATTAAACTAGTTGAAATTGTAATTTACATTTTGCTTTACCAAAATTATCACAGTTGAGTTCTAAACCAGTTTCTTCGCAAAAGTTCACTATTAAAAGCTGCAGAACTAGCAGTACAATCAATTTCAACAAGAAAGAATCCAACTTCTTTTGTCTTAACCACAACCACAACATGTCTCTAAAGCATCCCAACAAAAATGTTAGGAAGTTTGCTACTTTGAGGTCTCCATCGTTAGTCGGTTTCACTTCTGGTTTGCTACGCGCAAGTGATCAAGCATGAGTTAGGGATTCAAAGAACTCGACGAAAAGGCACACAATTGGAAATGTTTTTTTATTGAAGACCTTACATAAGTTAGCCTTAAGGCATATGGAACATTCGGGAGTATGTGGTAAAAGTTTGGGAATCATACAAAAATCAGGATTTCAATTTAAGAGCGTGTTGCAGAAGACTGAGCACATCTTTAGATTCCGCTCCAGTTTCTTTGTCACCTTTGTCTCGACCCGTAACGTTAGCTTCCAACTGTAACTTTTCTTGTGCCAGCGAGTAAATGTTCTCTTCAATACTGTCTTCACTAATGAGGCGAATAATCTGCACTTCCCTAGAGAAATGAAAGAAAATTTCCTTTAATAAAGTGCAATAATAAATTTTATCTTTTACTTCGTTTGGCCCATGCGATGACAACGATCTTCAGCTTGCTTATCATTGTACGGGTTATAGTCAATATCGTGCAAAATGACTTGGTTCGCGGATGTCAAGTTAATTCCCAACCCTCCTGCCCGCGTAGACAGCATGAAAACCAGGATGTCTGTATTATTCTCGTACTCATCAATAAGATCCTGCCTATAAAACGACAAAATCTGTATTAATATCTTAAAATTTTTGCTTTTCTTTCCGTTTTACCTTTCGTGGACAGGTGTTTGGCCATCTAAGCGCAAGTAATGATATCCTCTTAGCTTTAAATAGTCTTCCAAGACGTCTAATACTATGACAAACTGCGAAAAGAGTAGAATTCGATGCCCCATCTCTTGTGCTTTGGGTAAAAGTTGATCCAACATCCGACATTTGCCCGACTCCGCCACAACGTCCAATGATAACGCGAATTCCTGCAAATTCTTCAAAAGTAAAATAAATTAACACACATTTTGAGTAATCAATAAACAAATAATTAATAAAAGAATGACTACATATTTAATTAAAAAACATAAATAATTTATTAATAAAAACATCATTCTTAGCCCACGCTCGATAACGTGAAATAACAATATAAAACCTTTAAATCTGATAATAACAAATGCTTATTACAACGCATTAAAAAATAAATAAAAAAATAATTAATTACCTTGTGTGGTACGCAGATCTTGTGGATCTCGAAATCCGACAGGTACCTCAGATCTTCTTGCACATGTTTTAGCTCATCTTTGGCGTAGCTAGGATCTTTCTTTAAAATACGGGCAATTTTCAACAATTGCGATTCCGTATAATGGTTTCTCATTAGTAACGGATGATTAGCCATTTTTCTTAATTGCATGACCATGGCGATGCCCTTCTCTGCTTTCACGTCGCTCGTTCCGGAGCTCAACTGGAATATCAAAAGTAATAAGTCAGAAATTGAGTGGGAGTTCTTCTTCGCTTAAAAGTTTTGGTGGAATTGAATTTTACGTTGCTTTTCCCAGCGACGAACTTCTTCACTAAGTTGTCGTACAGCTTGCGTTGTTCAGGAGTCATTGAAACGGTGACAAGTTGTTCTCGTTTAGCCGGCAAATCGCGCAACACGTTCTCTTTTAATCGGCGCAGGAAAAAAGGCTCCAAAATCTGCTTCGCTTGGCCAATTCTATCCTTCTCGTATCTAGGCCGGCCATCATCCTCTGAAGTTTTCTAGGAACAACCAAAAAGTTAATTTCACTTAACAAATTAAGTAAAATGTGTAGGATTTTTTTTCGTACTGGAAACATGGCAAAAACGCGTTTCAATAACTCTTTTTTGCCTTCAAAAAGTTTGGGCATCACGAATACTAGTAAGGACATGAGTTCAATCAGGTTGTTCTGTAACGGCGTTCCAGTAAGTAGTAACCGCCTTTCAGCCTAAAAAGAAAAAGAAATCACACTGTGTTAAATAAATTCTTCAATTTGATAGAAATACTTTAATTTTCATGAGGTTTTCATAGCGCAGCGACTTCATATTCTTTAGCATGTGTGCTTCATCAAAAACTACGTATTTGAAGGGTATGCGTTTAAACAAAGCGCGATCTTCAGGGGAACTCGCTACCATTGAATACCTGCAGCACAAATTTGATTTAAAAAGTAATAATAACGTAAAATATAACTTACGAAGACACGATTATATCGAAAGGCTCCAATGTATTGTTCACGTAAGCAATCCGTATTTGCTTTCTGTCCTCTTGAGATCCTTGATAAGCCAAAACGTTGAAAAACGGACACCAAATTGACAATTCTCTTAACCAATTATCTAATAAAAAAATATTTTTTTACGAATATTAGTCACGTTTACGAACTTAGTTAAGTCGAAAGAGTACAAAATTCAGTCTAAAGTTCTTGATGACACGCTCTTGATGTAGAAAGTATTACCTATAGTGGACGAAGGGGCGACTACTAAGTGTGGTTGAGTATTTCCTTGGTCTCTTAGATAGGCTAAAAAGGCCAGAGTTTGTATAGTTTTGCCCAGTCCCATTTCATCACCTAAAATCCCATTTAATTCTTCGCGGTGCATTAAACTCAGCCAATGCAAACCGATTAATTGGTATCCAGCCAATTTCAAGCTAAAATGTAGACCAAAGGAAATGTAAAGAAGGTAAGTGTGCCTCATTTGAATTGGTTTACGTTGCAGGAATGCATTTAGGTTGTTGCAAAACATCTTTTTCGCCCGCAGTTAAGTCCTGAACAGCTTGAGCTAATCGAGTTCCGATTGACTGACACCGTTTGAGAAGTTTCTCAGTCACTTCTCTCATACTAAGCACTTCTCGTGCGCCGTTCAACAAATCAGTGCTTATAGACTTCGAATTCTTCACCTTCCTAACCTAAAATTCAAGACAAGGCATTAAGTTTTTGAGAAGTTTTAACGAATTACAAGCGCTTACTAAAGTATCCCAGCTGGAAAATGGTCGCAAGTTGAATATTATATCTGCTTTCTTTTTAGAGCAGCCAGGAATTGTTAAGAGTTCTTCAGGTTCGGCTGTGGATAGGAAATCCATGACCATTCTTCGATCTCGCTCCACTAAAGTATCTGACTTCCCTCTGTATTCTTCTTCGGAATCATCACTAAGCGTTAAGAAACGTTATGGCCTTTTTAATTTTTACTGTTAATAGTATAAGTTAATTGTCATTGATTCCTGTGTAAGTTACCTAAAATAAACTTTACGTTCTATATTAAAATCGCCGTCAAATTCAGCTTCCTCAGCTTCGATTTTCGTCTTCTTATGAGCTACGAGAAACGAAATGTATGTACAAAACATTATTTTATAATTTTACACATTTTGGCTGGATTTAATAGTTTTTCTTACATTGCTTTTTACCTGGTTTGCTGTCAGCCGCGAGCTTAATTACTTTGCCTCGACTAGTAGTAGGCTTTTCAGCGTCCAGCAAGGCATTTATGGCATCTTCTACGCTCCAATCGTGGCGCAGCAAGCAATCTTGCAGTTCCTGTACCATAAAATAACAAAAGAATAGTAAAAAAAAACGTAGATTATCGAGAAAAATAATTAAACGAGGCTTTACCATGTCATCCTTGTCAGGAAAGGCCTGTTTTAGGAGTCTGAACTTCGAATCTAGGTCGTCGGAGGCAGACGGTTCTGTACTTGCTTCTTCAGTTTCACTTTCGCTGGAGATTCTTCGTCGTTTGGTGAATCCGACTCTGAAGATAGGACTTTCAGCTTCGTCTGCGTCTTCCAGGCTGAATTTCTCCGGTGTTTTCAATAGAGCTTTGACATTCACCGGCTGTTTAGTCTGGACGGAGTTTGTACTGTTTTCTGCCTCGTTCTTGTCTGATTTCTTCGTGACTTGCATCTTTCTCGAAACAAGGACAGGACTCACCTTTCCATCCACATCAACTACAAAATAACGAATCAATTTACTGCCCTGGTCAACTTTGTTCTGGTTTTATTAATTAATTAATTAAAAGTTACGGTATAGCCTATAATAAATAGATTTTACCAGAAGCAGAAGTGGAAGCATGGGAATTCGCGTTTGTTTCAAAGCGAAACTTGCGTAGGTTTAACTTCGGTTTCTCTTCTTTACTGCTCTCCGATTTTTCTTCTTTCATCGTAGTGGACATCGATCTAATTAAATTAATTCTAGTCAAAACTCTTGGTTCCTTTTGTTTGGTTTTTATCCTCGCGGTTCTCTCACAAAACAAAAAAATCACGTGATCGTTTAACAGGCTGACATCTCGTTACTCTCCTTCAAAGCTAATAGCAGTTGTTCAGATTTCCTTTCTATAGAAATTTGGCGGGGAATCCTAGATTTGTGAGTTGTGACCTGCTTAGAGATTTTAAAATGGGTGACTCTCTCCTGAAATTAAGCTTTCCTATTCCCATGAGTATTCCTCTTAAAAGTAGGTGTTTTCCCGATATTCCAAACGCAAATACTGATGTTTATCGGTCCATTATATTTAGTGATTCCCCGCAATCATCAAAGACGAATTTAAGTTTAGCTTTCCAGGTAGGCTAAGTATAACGCTAATTAAGCTAATGTCCCTTTAAGGATTAAAAGTTATACATGAAAATTAGGCGGCTGTTAGTTTAACCAACGAAGGAAAGCGAGTAACCTTTATCTTACCCAATGCATTACCCGAAATGCCGCAATTAGTTCATGGAATGCCCCAACCTAATACTACGAATATGAATCGTCTCCAGTTTGTGTAACTTCATTACAAATTCCTTATTGTGCTCTATAATATGGTACTTCTAGCTATCCAACCAGTTATGCAGCTCTAGTCAAGTTTTTGGCCGAGTTTCACCTTCCTAAAACTTTTGCCAGCCATGCAATTATTCTTTACGGATTAGAGCATTTCATTGTATCTCAGTCTCCGCTTGCAAAAGGATCTGTGTGCACTTTTGCGAATATCTGCGCACTTCTAATAGATACAGTGACCTACATAAGTCAAAAACAAGGCACTGCGCATCTTATAGTAAGAAGTTTGAATACATTAAAAAAACGGTCTAAAAAGGAGAAATTAAACTTTAGGTTTGTTGCGAAGCAACCAACGCGAGTTTTAAACAAACAAGTCGTAGTTTATTTGACGAAATATGGTCATTCGAAGCCAACCATACGCTTTTACGTGACAGTGCACCAGTTTTACAAATTAGTTTCACAGAACGGAGCAATCAACTCTTCTTAAGGGACGTAACAGAAATGTAATTTGTTTGTACTATGTTCTGCTATGTATAAAAAAAAAGAAAAAATATCTGGACTAGCTTTGGTTGAAATAATTATCTACAGATCATCTTCCATAGACGTAAACCAACTGAGTAGTTTTACGGCGCTCTCGACATCAATCCATAAATAGGTCCATAGCTTCGCCTGTAGAATTCCTATAACAATGCCAGCTATTACGTCCAAGATGTAGTGCCGACCGTATAAAACTCGCGAAACCGAAACGGACGAAGACCAGAGTAAGGCCATGAAGGTGAAAAGAATGGCTGCCACAGAAGGCCAGGGCCAAATTGGGCGAACGTAGGTGAAAAGAAAAGTGACGAGAAATGTTCTGGAGGCGTGGCCTGAAGGAAAGGAGAACTTATCAGGACCAAATTGACCCAACATTCCAGGAAGTCGGCTAGGAGGACGATGTCGTCGCGTAAACGCTTTGATCATAGCCACGATTATCACATCTAGCAGCAACGCTATGTAAAAAAAAATATTAGCTCAATCGCGTGCCGAGAACTTTAAATTATTTTTTTTTTCTAATAAACGGACCAAAAAATGAGAACTTTAATATTTTCAAGAATTTCGAGGAAAACGATTAAAATTACCGAGTAGAAGGTTAGTCATCGTCGCTATGAATGGCTTGCTTTCCGCTAACCATATTACAGCCAAACAGCCTGGTATCCACAGGAAACCATTGCACATAATCTAAGAGAAAAGCGAATTAAATTCATAAAAGTTTAAATTTTTATTAATAATTTTTAAGTTTTGGAGGAACTATTACTTCCATTGTGAAGGCTTGTGACTGTAAAGCATCTAGAGGAACTTTCTTGGAAACTCGGTTGTAAAATAGCCTCGTTAGTTTGGCATCCCATGCCATTATTTTCTTACAAATGGAAGGCACATCTCGCTTTTCAGGCTCTTCTGCTGAGTAATGTTTTAACGGAGATGCTTGTTTCACAGTTGGAGAAGCTCCTTTACGCTGCGAAGTCATTTTGTTTATATTTTAAAGTAATTTGTTAATTGCCTAAGTTACTTAAAAAATCACTTCTAAACTAAACCGCCTGTGCAATGTTTTTAAATGGAATACCTTGTTAGAGCTTGTGAAGGAACATGGCAAGGAGGCGTGACTGCTTTTTGGTAAAAAATATTTCAATAGATGGCGTTATACGCTTAGAAACGCTTTTTTAATTTCAATATTATTGCACGCTTTGCGTTGGCAGCGTTGTTTTCCAGCGTGACAATTTCGTACGTGAAAGGTTGGGAAAAACGTGTTTTTGTCGTGTGATTTGGATGAACTTTACTATACTTCTAGTCAGTTTCCGGGAACGTGGAAGAATGCCACAGGCTGGCATTACAATTAAAAGTTGGAGTTCAAGGAAACCAGGACTTGCTGTAAGTGAATCATTTTCTGTTCTGTTTACCGCTATGTGAAAATCGTTGGTACTAAACTCCAATTACCCACCCCTCAGGTTGATCACGAACATTCAGCGAATTCTTGGCCCATATTCAGTTTGGTAACCTTGAACAACTTTTACAATTAGGTAGCGACGAAAGCGATGAGTATAATTTTTTACTATTTGACGTTTAATGTATTTCTTAGTATTTAACAATTCATTATTAGTTTATAAGGCGAGTTTACATATGCAGGTATATGTGGCATTTTAGCATGTATACATGGCAATGGAAGTGGTTGGGAAGTGGCTGGCTTCAAAGAAAAAATAAATCTCAAGTTGACAAACTTGGACTTTTACCATATTTTGATATTGTCCTTTTCTTTCGGTGCAATGAAAACTTTCGGCTTGCTGGCTTTGTTAGCTTTAAAATAATAAAATAAGGTAAATGATGATAAAATTGTGTTATACGAATTGCAGTTCTTTACCAGTTAGCAGTTTGTGACCGTTTTCGTAGGCCTTTTTGTGAGTTTTAGAGCCGTTGGGGTTTGCTATACCAAAACCATAGCCCACTTTGTAAACTGGTAGGTCTTCTAACGGAATGACCGTAGACGACACTGCAACCATCGCTAAGTAATGACGCATAATTAGAAAATTAAAGTGTGCACTATGAAAAAGAAACATGCATAATTAGCTCTTCTTTAGTGTCTTTCCCAGAAACAAGAAGTCTTTCAGTTTAGTGCTGACGACATGGAAAACTATCATTTACGCGTAATAATATACTTTACTCTGAAGCAAATCGTAATAGTCTCGCAAGCAAATATTCCCGATATCTCTTTTTATGTTGCAAAAAATTAAGCAAAATAAGATACGTAGTATAAACAGTCAAGTTAAGTTAGTGCCATGATTTCTAAAAATACCAAAACGAAGTGTCATAAACCGCTTTTTAGAACTAGGAATTTTGAACGAAATAATAAAATAGCAATGTAGCATTGTTATTTGATATTTTTATTTTTTAAAAATAAGACTATAAGAACAAAAATTTATTATAAGATTTCATAGTTTTAATTTGGCATTTTTTAAAGAACATACCTGGCTGCAACTTTTTGTTGTCCATTTTCTCGTATTCGATCGGATACGCCATCCCCAAACCAGTTAAGGCTAAACACAGTAGTAGAACCAAATTCCCCATCTTAAGGTTGTTCAAATCACTTTTAAAATAGTTTTGAAATGACACGTTTTAACTAAAGCTAAAGGTGAAGCTTATGGATCCGTTGCAGAAGACCTCGTGTATGCTTACGCAGTTTGTTGGGTGTGTATACTGTCTCTCAAATACCAGTTTTGGTGGTCATATATCCTATCCCACTTTTTGAAAAAGCTTTTTAGGAAACGTAGCCAAAGCCCCTAAAGGGCAACACATTTCCTTATATGTGCTGCTTTTGTCCTCCCCTCAAAGCAAATATCCAAGGACTTCCAATTAGGGTTTCCTGTTATATTTGTCGTGTATTTTTGTTCAACTTGTAACATTCAACATGTAATCGTGCCTTCGAGCACAATTGATTTCCTTTCAAAATAAAAGAGGAAAGTAAACTTCAAAAAAAGAAAAATCAAGGAAAATTGAAGTTTTTGTTTACTCAAATTTCTTCTTCGCTCGTCTCTTCCATGACAGCATGGAGTTGATCAGCAGAAATTCCCCTACTATTGGCATTTTTGCGAGCACTACTACGAGTGGAAGGACTTCCGTCTCCATTTTCCAGATGATCCAAATCAATTTTCTGGTATGGAATGCTCGAACGAACGTCTTGGAAGTGAACGGCGAGATGTTTGACTCGGCAAGCAACCAAACCCATGATACCCAGCAAGACGGCCAATCCTAAGGCGAAATGCCAGCTGAAAATGACCATCACGATCATCATTTGTGCATGATCTTCTTGGTTCCACTCGGACATGCCGGGAAGTGGGTACAGAATGAATCCCACTTGGTAAAACCATGTTCCTTGGATGAAGGTAAAATACGCCCGGGCTAGTGCGGGTACTGCGCTGGATTTAAACCACATTTCAGCTAAGATCGATGCGAAACAACCCACTATGATGTATAAGAGTAGAGTATGGAGCTAAAAGATTGCATTTATTAAGTTAATAAGTTTTAACTTAATTTTTTCGGATTTTTTAGAATTTTGATCAAACGTACTAGAACGTCCATATGAGTGCGACCGTGCAAATGGTTCGCGAATAAGAGCCCTTCGATGGCAAAAGCTAAGGCCCCGGTGACGTAATCAAGACCTGCTGGAATGTTGAAGTTGTAGAAGTATAAAACGTCCATTAAGCCACTGAAACCGAAGAAAAAGAACATGGAAATGTGCTGAGCGTTGCCCCATTCTGTCCAATGGCCGCCTTTAATCCCAGTTGCAGTCTCACCTGTGCGGAGGAAAGTTAGTTTTTAGTTCAAATAGGTAATTTTCTAATTTTGTTTCCAGTTTTTTTGTTAAGCTTCTAAAGTAGCAAAATTGACTTCAAATACCTAAATTTGAACGAAATATGGGAATTTGAAACTTGAGTTATTCGAATTCTTGGTAAAGATTCGAAAATTGTAATGACACTAATAGAAATTTTCAGAACTGGAAGTCGAAATTTCACTTCGGGAATCGTAAAATGCAATGCAAAAAAATGCAATCGAAAGGCAAAAAGTAAGCGCTTGTACTTAAAACTTGATGCATTTCATTCTTTCCAAGCTTGAAATTTCCTAATCCAAACTTAAAATGTAGGATGAGTAAAAAATATATAAAAAAAAAATTTTCTGTTACCTGTAATGCCTGTGCAAACCATGATTATTTTCACTAAACCTTCGATGGGTAATCTTTGGGTACACGGGCAAGGGAAAGATGAAGTACTGCGGTACACATTGTTGGCTGAACGAAAGTACTGGGAGCGATAATACCTGAAACCAACAGAAACACATGAACAACAAAGAAAACAAATCAAGAAAAAAAGTGTTTTTTGTCAACCATTTTGAAAGCTTACTTATCAAAAATGGACCACATCCACCATAATCCGAAAGCGATGAAAAAAGTACCGGGTAAAACATGACCCATTAACGTCCCCATGTCGCAAATTTAGGTTTCTAGCTTGCAATAAATACCATTAGCACTTCTATTTTTGAGTCATTACTCAAAATCGCCGAGCGAGAGTGTCGCTTTCTCACGTAAAATTCAATCTTATCTTCTGTACCGTCACACCGATAAGTCTTTTCCATGACAACCAATGGATGTTTGAACGTTTTGTAGTCAAAGTCCATTTCCTGTCCTCTAAAGCTCAAATATAGGTATTATAAATAATTTTCAAATGCGCCAACGCGTTTCAAGTTTGTCACCCATTGCTTGTATTTATAGTTAAAATCACCTAAAATCAACGGAAGTTAGTCCCCCCCAACAAAAAAGGTAGAGAAAGTTTTCAAGGATGTTTGCAGAGTTTAGAATCCGAATCACTGGAATCGTCGTAAGAAGTCACGAGTCCAGGGTCAAGTAATTTCAAATCCGCGGATTTGCCCAGCGTCTTAACAAGGTTTTGCACCCGCTTATGGGCAAACAGCATGATCATCAGCACAATCGTGAAAGCAATCGCGTAATCCATGAGATACAACGCGGTGACCATCATGAGACTCTCGTGTTCGCTGTCGAGTGTCATGATTCCAGAGAGCGGGTACAAAATCAGCGAAAGGTGGATCATCCACATGCCAGAGATCATGATCGCAGTGGATCGGATCAACGCAGGAATAGGAGTCGCTGGTAACGCGATCTCGGCCAGCGTTGCCAAAACGGCGGTGATTTGAACCGGTTCAAGGAATCCATGTACCTTTTTTAAAAAATTGAGGAAAAAGAAACTATTTTATTGACGTAAAATTTCTTGTAAAAAAAACACTTGTGTGTTTTTTAATTAAGGATTTTTTTACCGTGTTTTCCAGAGCTTCCTTGCCGTGCATGTGATTAGCCAAGATGATGTAATTAACCCAAAAAGATAAGGCTAAGGCCAGATGGTCCAGATGGCGCGGCACTACAGTCGGACGGTAATGGGTGGTGACGTCAACGATTCCGCTCAAGATCCAAAACACGTATACCATACTGTGCTGTGCCCCTTGGCTGCGCATTTCACCATAGAAATAGTAACTCGAAATCACTTCGGCTAAAGGAGAAAAATAGTCACTTTTAAAAAAATCAGTCTTTTTCATTTTAAATTTTTTAACATTTCAAATTTTTTATTAATTTTAATACTTTAGTAAGTCTTTAAACGTTATTTCCATTTTCTTTTCTTCAGTCTTTAAACGTTGTTATTAATTCCTTTCTAAGATTTTTTAAATTAAGTTTACTGATTAATTGATTATTTAGTTTTGGATATTTCTTTGGGAATTATTATGAAAAATACTGTGTTTGCGAAGTTTGTGACAGTTAAATGGATGGGGATTGTATTGTAACCGAAATGTGGAATTAATAGCTAATTAAGCGAGTTTTTTATGGTTTTCTTACTCATTGTGCCAGCGAATCCTAAGAAAAGCTTTGCGTAGCCTTCAATGGGTCGAGTAGGACAGCAAGGGCTCGTAAAGGAAGCAGTATTGCGGTACCGATAATATCCATTTTGTACCAGTTTGGATAAAAAGTATCTAGTTTCAATAATAATAACTAAGTCATCTTGTGAAACAATTTAGGAAGGTTTTCGTTGGAATACCGGCGAGCAATACTGTAGGACCACCATAGTGCCACGAAAAAGGCTGAAGTACCAGCAAAGCTGTGTCCTGTGTGAATTGTGATAAGTGGAATCTTGAATTAAACTTTTTTTTTTGTAAAAGAGTTTGTTTGAAAAACTTACCTAAGAGTTCAACTCGCACCATAGTTCCGTTTGAGAAGAAATCTTCTACTGATGTATGCCAACTTGTCTCGTTTCGTTCAGGGGAATATGCTAGTACAATCGTTTCGTTTCTCAGTACTTGCCAGGTGTTTGCACCAATTATTGAATTGTTTCATTTATTGTCGAATGAGAATTCTTTTATGATAGCTTCCCTTTTTTCCTATGTAACTACAGAGTCTTGGGAGATAGATGACAAGGCCTTTACATTTTACGGTTAAGACAATTTAGGGTAGAGTTCTGTTTGCCGACGTATGACGTAAGGTGGATATAGTGACTGTATATGTGTGAAGCATTTATCAAATGAAAAGGAGTTGTGAAGGTGCTTTTGTAAAAAAGTCTTTTCCGTAATCGTCTCAATGATGACTAAGTACGGATAATTAAACATAGGTATTCATTACAGTGTAAGAATCGGAGGAGCTTATGACGTCACAAGGTCTAGGGTAATGTTATGTGATGATAGTTTCTAATTGTTTAAGGCAAAAAAGGGGTAATGAGAAAAAGTGAAGAGAATTATTTTCCGAAATTCTACGTTTTATGTCTGTAGAAATTTCCTTAGAATTATCCCGGTTGTCCTTGAATTGCTATGAGGTTAAATTTAAATACTGCGTGTCCATTGTTGTCTAAAGCGGAAGTTCATAATTAGTGGAAAAAAGACAGGAAGGAAACGATTCGTGTCATGTGTAATAATTGAAGTATGTCAGCAGTAAATTGTATATTCATGTGTTGTTTGTATCACATGTTTTTTTTGTTTCACCCAAGAGATAATAAGGAATTGACACGCTTACCTTTACAATTGAGAACTATGTAGGTTAGACAATTTATTGGTAGGCAGAATTATGTGGGTCCTTTTGCCCATGACTACAAAACTAAGAGTAAATTGCGCAGTTTCAGCTGTAATCATAGGTTTAATTGTAAGACTGACTCAGTATTTTTATTTGAATTTTTACAAACTTCTGCAGTATGGTGCCTTCAAGTTCCGTTTTTTTTAAAATAATAATAACCGGCATAGGCAACAGGCTTTTTGCCAGTCTATTTATTGGTCGTATGATTTTACATGACATTGCTAGATTGGGGCTAAATTACAGGGGGGAGGAAGTTTGGGAAGGGTAGAAAGTTAGGGATAGGAGGGTAAGTTGAAAGAAAATTTGCTATGAAATACATTTTTGGGGTTGAGAAGGTGTGCCTGAAAGCTAGCATGAATTCTCGGACTTGCTGAGAAGAGCTTGGGGTTCGTCAAGAAATTGGCCGAGTTAAAATGTAGACCCAACCGGCAGTGAGTCTGATTCGTTGAGCTCTTGCTTTATTAAGCAGGCGGCAGTGTGCCATAATGTGGTGGAGGTCTTGGATAGAGTTATCTGGGCAAGGACAAGATTGGAGGTCGTCTTCTTCAGCCTATAAAGGTGTAGCTAAGAGTTGGGTAATGCGTGGAGCAGACTTGGATTATGCAGTTGATTATGCTTTTCGGGAGTTTTAAACTGCAGATGGGTTTCCCGATGTAGTAGGTGGTGAGCTGAGCGAGAGTTTTTCCAGTCTTTGTTCCATTCTTGATATCTTGATATAAAGCTTTTCTAAATGAAGAGTTTTGCCTCTAGGAGGTGGTGGTGTTCGCGAGATTCAGAAAGTTGAGGGGATGACGAAAAACGGAAGATACAGTGGCATTATGCCAGTTTCAATTGCCAGAGTAGAAGTTCCGTATTATATTGTGCATTGTGGTATTAAAAATCTTTAATTGTACACAATATTCTATTGGTGTAAAAGTGCCAAAAGACTTATTTTGATAAAATTACCAAGATTGTTGTTATTGTTTATATATCGTGTTGCCGTGCATTGAAAACCCATGACTCGATCCGTTTTATAGCACTTTGAGCGTTGGTTAGTTGACTGTGCCCGACTGTAGATAATTCGTTGGACAGTGACGGACTAATAAAATCTGTACACTCGGATGACCCAGTGTGAAATCGGCGAGATTAGGTGAAATAGTATTCGCAGCTTTTCCGAACTTTTTCAACTTTTTATTGTAAAAACGCTTTGTTTTGAAGGTCAACTTTAGTTAAACTACTCATAATTGCAAAAACAGATTTTGTCAACACCTGAACTATAATATATTTTAGTGAAACGTACACGTATCAGTACAAGCTTTTGTCTAATGTACAAAAACCAAAACATGCACCGAATCTGTACTAGCATTGTTGCAGTTTCTTCCATTAGATATGATTTAAGTCACGCATGTTATTTTATTTTTTTATTATTTCCCTTGTATTTCATTATCTTTTTTGTTCTTTTTTTTCGTAAAGAAAATGGTTAACAATCATTCGGCTATCGTAACAAAGGCCAAGCTCTCGTGGAACAAGAGGGATGTCCTGGTCTTGAAAAGCTATGTACTTTATAATGCGTTCAGTTACGTACAGTGTACGTATAATGTTTTAGTGGAACTTCGTTTCAGGCTCAAATTCGCTACACATTTCATCTAAGCAATCTAACTGGGAGAGGTTAGGATTCATTCCAAGGCATCTAACCTGGTTACGTACGCGACGTTCCGCAATGAACATTAAGGCGTACAAATACAGAATGGCACCCACATAGTGCGCCGCATAAATGCCTGACACCAAGCCCAAATCGTTGTGGTCATTGTCATCGTAGAGAACGATTCCCGATGGTGGGAATAGGATAAATGCTACCTGGATCAACCAAGTTCCTGAAGTGAAGGTAGTCACACCCCGAACTAGCGCAGGCACAACGGATTTGTTGCAGAAAATCTCGAAAAGAAGGGCAATGGCTGTAGCTTGATCTAACGGCAGAAAGAAACCATGCACCTGGAGAGAAATTCAAGTTTAATTAGGATAATTGTTGCAAACGTTTATAAGGACCTACCATGTTCTCAAGAATGCCTTTTCCATGCATGTGATTGGAGAAAGTCCAAGACTTCATGTAAAAAGTCAACGCTAGGGCCGCATGGTCCATATGTCTCGGTATCACTTGTGGAGAGTAGCGCTTTAACAGATCTGTCACCCCACTCAAAATGAAAAACACGTCAATCATGATGTGCTGGAAAGACCATGCTGGTATAAGTCCTGGCCCGACTCCCAAAGTGGTGACGACTCCCGCTAAAAATAATTTAAGATATTTTTCGTATTAGAATTTGAGTTAAATTAGACCATTAGATTTTATTTACCTACGCCTGCTATGAAAGCAATCACTATTTTCAGCCAAGCTTCTGTCGGAGTGCGAGGTGAGAAATATGGGAAGGGGTACGTGGCAGTATTCCGGTACTTGTAGTTAGGGTGCTGGAGATGTTTACATAGAAAGTACCTATGGAGGTTTTTAGAGAAGAAATCATCGAGATATTTGAGCTTGGATTGCGTGATCCTATGCACGCAAGCTAAAAATCCTAAAACATACCTTCTTAAAGCAGAGTACATCCACCACGTACCAAGGAACATCACTACCATTCCGTACTGAACGTGTCCTTTAAAGTCGCCCATAATCTCTCTTCAAGTCACACTCCCTGTGACTCCGTTTATTAGCAGTGAGCGAGGCCGATTTTAGGAACTGAACGCACTTTAACGAAAATAAACGTACTATATACGGTTGAGTCGGAGATGCAAGTGAAGAGCTCGAAATTAAGGTCATAAAGTGTGTTAAGGGAACAATATTGTTTTAGTACAATTCTATATTTCACTTGTGTGTTCCTTTCTTTTATGACTCATGTCACTGTCGCCAGTGTAAAGCCGTATACGGTACTAAATCAAGGAATAAGGAAGTTTTGTGCTCATTGTATTATGCTATCCCAGCTGTAAGTAAATCATTTTTATGCTAAACGTTAAGAAAGGGATTCCAGCTATTTCTTGTCCACTGAGTTCTCCAACCTTGAAGAGGTCTGGAGGACACTAAAAAAAATTAAAAAAAGGTTACGAGCCCAAAGAAACTACCTGACCGTTTTTATGACCTTTCAAAACGACTTTTTTAACACTGAGTGCCTATGAGCACCAGCTGGTACATGAAAAATATGTTTGATTGTTTTGGAAATTTTTACTATCTACAAGCAAAATCTTCTATAAAACCCGGGTTAGTCGTACTTGGGGCCGTAGGCTATTATGAAGAGAGAGCCTATAGGTTTGAACGAATCTGCCCACACCTATCATGAAAGATTTGTTCGGGCAAATTTGACTTTCTGAAGTTTCACCACGGCTAAGATCGACAAACAGGAAAACTATTACCAGATTGGCTTTAGCGATCAATCAAGATATCGAGGTATTGTGGTCAAGGTGGCTTGCGTGTATTAGGGCCTAGTTACACCGAGAGGTTGGTCTTAAGAAATGCCAGTGGTGCTGATGGGGGGGGGGTTCGTGAGGAGTAACTCCTCTTGGCCATGTCCTGGGGGGGAGGAATTGAATGGAATTCCCCCCTCGAAAATTTGGGGGGGGGGGAATTTGTATGGGTTGGGTGGGGGAACTCCTCTTGGGCCTGGGGGGGGATCGGCACCTCTGAGAAATGCTAAGCCTTTGGTATTATTTTCTTTTATAATAGCATTAAGTAGTTCCGTGAACGTTAGGAATTTACCCCAGCTATAAAGAAACTTATATTATTTATTTATCCTTGTATGTTATCTTATATTTATAGCGATCATTTATACACGCATGGCTACAACAATCTTTTACCTTATTACCGGAAACTAACTGGGGTAAATTCCTGACGTTCACGGAACTATTTAATGCGACTATGAAAGAAAATAATACCAAAGGAAAACATTGCAACAACAAAGTCTCACGTGACGTAATGAAGTGAGTGTCTTAAGGTCGATTTCCACCAACACGTTCTCGAAAGTCTAGGACAACTATCTCGTGTGGTAGGTTTGAAAGGCTTGGCACACGGCTCTGGTGTGCTTTAAGACGTTTCCAGCAGTTGAGTTAAGTTAGGTTAGGTTAAGTTAGGTTAGGTTAGGTTAGGTTAAGTTAGGTTAGGTTAAGTTAAGTTAAGTTAAATTAACCTAAACTAACTTAACCTAACCTAACCTTAACCTAACCTAACCTAGCCTAACCTAACCTAACTTAACCTAACCTAACTTAACCTAACCTAACCTAACCTAACTTAGCCTAATTAACCTAACCTAACTTAACTTAACCTAACCTAACTTAACTCAACTGCTGGAAACGTCTAAAAGCACACCAGAGCCGTGTGCCAAGCCTTTCAAACTACCACACAAGATAGGTGTGCTAGACTTTCGAGAACGTGTTGATTTCCACTGCATAGCTTACAGATGATTCTGGTGTAGCAAATTGTCACTGTAAAGCTGGTGTGGCGAATGGTCAGGATTAGTAAAAGCTGGTGAAAGTGGGTTTTTGTTGTGGTGAATCATCTAGTACCCCCAATCAAGCTGTCCAACTGTCATACAACTTTGTTCTACCGACGTTTGCGTACTTTGCTGGTCAAGCATTCTATTTCGTTAACCAATGGTTTTCTACGTTAAAAAAAAAACTTCCGGTACCTGGTATGCCCACGAGAATTGCAATCAGTAATCTGCACAGTTTCGAGATAATTCGTTGTTTAAAATGCAATACTAAAAACTAATTGTTGTAATTGGCGTAAAAACATATATTGTAACATATATATTGATATATTATTGTCACGCTCATATTCGCTTTGCTTGCATTTCCCACATATTTTTTTTACTAAACTTTGCAGCTATAGCTTAGCACAGGGCCAAGTGGTCCCTGAAACCATGTACTACTGAGTTACCTACATGGTGTTGCTTTTCGCTAAACTTTGCAGCTAACTTAGCACAGAGCTTCGGTGATCCCTGAGCCCATGTACTGGATTACAGATCCTGCTGACGCACTTGGTGTTGGATGGAGCACCGGAGCTACGTGGGATTGCATACCCAGCTTTGCGAATTGTCGATATGAGCTTTTTGGCAGCTCAGTTAGTCAGTCGTGGTCAGTCTTAGAGAATCGAAGAGTAGAGAGTCGCGTTTTTTTTTTTTGTTTTTTTTTCAATTTAAAGCAGGCGTAGGCTTGAAAGCCTGTTGCCAACAGAGTCGCGTTGTTAGTCTTGTTAGTTGTGCTGTGGTCCCATTGTTCACTGTACTATTAGTCCCCTTATCTTCACCGTTGTTTTTACCCCAATACAATTCTATAAATCCACCTTTCCTCGAAGATTACTTCTAATTCCCTGACAGATTTGATGCCCTGTCAGATTTAGACATGACTATATATTGATTTATATACAAAGTATATTGATTCATATGTACGTACTATAAAGTCACAATTACTTTTCATGGTAATATGTACATTGTTATTCTTGTTGGTACATGTTGTTTTTTTATTTAATATGAGAACTGTAAAAAAAAAAATCAACCAAATATTGGCGCTTGAAAATGGTATTTTCCAGCATTTTTCCCATGTAGTCTAGGGCTTAAGGTTCCCGTATACCTTAGGTTATTGATGGGAAAGACTCACAGATGGCACTGATGTTGTTATTATCTTGCGAAAGCCTTGCGTAAGAAAGTAAGAAAAGGAATAGATAGCTAAGTGCCGGCAAAGTTTCTACGACACAGCAAGTGCACAACCAAATGACATATTTTTTGGTAACGCATTTCTCATAGTTGCAAATTTCATTTGCATATTGCTAATTTATTACGTAATGGAAAAAATTGTGCGTTTGTTATGCACTACCTGTTGGCAAGCATAAGATTACTGGCAAATAATATTTTTATTAAATGCCCTGGCTTTCTCAAAAAGTTGTACTGAATTCCTCACGCTAACCGCCTATACCGAGCTAAGGTATACAGAAGCCTTAAATGCTTTTTGCGTTTTAAATTCCCCGCGCGCTCTAGTGGCGTCATGGGAGGCCAGCCAATCAGGAGCGAGGGAAATCAGGCAAGATGGCTAATGCATGAAGGCGCCCGTCCACATCGGAATGTTTTTCGCAAGTTCCTTCCGGACCTTCCTTCCCGGTTGAAATTCCAATGTATAAGCACTGTCAGGATCGGGGAAAAACGCTCCCCCTGGAGCTTCCTCGAAAATAAAAATGTTTTATCTGTTGGTGGGAAGTTTTTAGTCCCCTGGGACAAGGTCTCAACGACTTGCGATGTGTAAGCGTAACTTTCCCATCCACTAGGAAGTTTTCTAAATCGTCAGCCAATCCGAATCGACCTTCACTTTAACGCGTTCTGCACTGTTAAAAAGGGTGCCTAAAACAGGTATGTAACGACATGCTAAAATTAGTAGTTACTACTCAAGATGGGTACTGTTGCCGCCCTCGCGGCAAGGAGCAGACCGATAGAAAGATATTTTTGCTCCCCGGTCGCTGTTGTAATTTTGTCTTGTTTTTGTCTCCCCTCTGGTTGTAAAACTCACCCCTTGCCTTCCATGGTTATATAACTTGTTCCTTTCCCATCGGTTCTAAAAATTGTTCGTTGGCCTATTGCCTTGCATGGNCTAAAAATTGTTCGTTGGCCTATTGCCTTGCATGGTATAAAGGGTCATGCGTCAGTCGGTCAAGACGAGTCTTCTTCGAAGATTGACAGTCTGTTTTCGTAACGTTAAATACACCAGAGGTTAATTCGAAAGTTGTGCGTTCGTTCGTGAGTTTCTTAAATTGAGTGAATTCGATCTCTTTCCCCTGTAACGGCACCGTTTTGAGCCGTTACACTTTTTGGTGCATCGACCGGGAAACTCGCGAAACCAACTCGTTATATCGTAGAACTCGTGCGTTATTAGTTATGGCTAACGGAGACGAAAGCATCGACATGTCGGAGGGCGAAGACCAGGGTGCCGAAGATTACACCGATTCGAAAGTAGTTAAACGGCTTCGCACGCTATCCAAGAAGCGTCTCAACGACCTCGTCGACCAAGCGTTGGAGCTAGTTGGAAACCGTGGAAGCCGAGGTGTCGTCAGCATTCTCAGGCAAGAGATTGCAAAAACCTTCGATCGAGTTCGTACCCTACACGATAATTAGTTAAGGGTTACTCTTGAAGAAGGATTGCAGGGGCAACAACCAGAGAGATTCTTTCAATCTGTACAGGCTACCGCCTCGCAGTGTTACAAGGATATTGATGCCTACATGCAGTCCAGGGTCGGTAGTGCAGCGTCGTCAATAACTTCCGCCTCAGCGTCTCGTGCGGTATCTTCAGCCAGCCGCGCATCACAGGTATCCTCGGCATCTGTCCGACTGTGAGCGGTAGAACGGCAACGAGCCGAAGCCGAACTCAGACTTGCTCAGTTGAATCAAGAACGAGAGCAAGTTGACGCTGAAGAACAACTCCTAGAGCAGCAAAGACGAGACTTAGGGCGAACAGCTAGGAAAGTGAGGCAAGAGCGAGAACGGAGGGAACTCGAAAGTGAAGTAGAACGTCGTCGATTAGCTGAAAACATGGTGCGTCAAGACGTAGACGAAGTGATAAGGGCTTAGTCGCCGGCGCAACGGGACGGAAGTCAGGCAAATCAAGCTGCTTCCAACCTCCTGAATAGTTCAGCAGTACAACCGGGACCAATGTCCACCGTGCCAACTTCGAACAATCCCGCTTTGCAAAGAGCTTTTCGCGAAGACCAAATTCCTCAGCTAAACCCACGGTCCTTCTCATTCGTACCTTCTCGCAATTACCCTGCAATTGGCGGATCTTCTGTTGAAGCCACCAATAACGATAGAGCCCCCAACTCTTGCTCATCCGCTCCCCCCAGTCAACATCTGGCTTTTCGTCGCGGTTGCCACAGGTCCCTTCCCACGCCATAAACAGTCTAGTACCTGTCTTTACAACATCCTCCGAGTCCCAGTCCGGACAAGGTCTAACCGACGCAGGCACCGTGGCCAGCCCTGACTCGTGGATTTATGACGGTCACACCACTCAGCCTTCTCCCATGAGCAGCTGGGTAAATGCTAGACTTCCGAAATTGGAGATCCAGCCATTCAGTGGAGATCCCAAAGACTGTCCTATGTTTATCGCATCCTTTAAAACCTCAATCCATGACGCTGCACCATGTGACGCCTATCGCATTGCGTTGCTTCGACAATCCCTCACGCCTCATGTAGCCCAGAGCATCGCCCAAACACTTCACAGCCCGGCTCTGTATCGTCAAGCCCTGGCGGAATTGAAACGTAAGTACGGAAACCAGCTCATGGTATCGCGATCGTATATCGATGCCTTATTGGAATTGGCCTCTATGAGAAATGATGGATTCGAAGCGATGCGAACCTTCGCCACAGAGCTACATGGAGCCATAGCCCCATTAATTCACACCGGCAACGGGCAAGAGCTGAATTCGACTGGTATGCTCACACAGACCGTCGCCAAGCTTTCAGACAAACTGCAGAGTAAATGGGGGAAGCAGGTTATGCGTTTGATGCCAACCGTGGCACACCCTACCCTAATTCACTTGGACGCATGGCTAGACGAAGCAATGGTCAGACCCACGATTTTCAAGCAAAGGGCCCAGCCACAAGCTCTGCACCAGAATAAAATCCCAGTTACGTCGAATCCCCTGCAAATCCCCTTGGCTTCTGAAAGCCAGAAGTTAACAACATTTATCACGCCATTTGGGAGATTTTGCTGCCTCAGAGCCCTATTCGGAGTTAGTTCACTCCCAGAACATTTTTCCGGACGAATGGATAAAATAATAGAGGGATGTGATGGCGTCACCAAGATCATGGATGATCTTCTCATTGGGGCGGAAGACACAAGTACATTGGCAGCCAGAACTCTACAAATTGTGAGAAGAGCACAAGAAGAGGGGCTGACGTTTAACAGAGAGAAATGCGAATTCGAAAAAAGAGAAGTAAAATTCGCGGGACATATAATCAGCAATAAAGGAGTAAGTGCAGATCCGGAAAAGGTAGCAGCTATCACGGACTTCAAATCCCCGGAAAAACTCACAGAGCTCAAGAGATTTCTTGGTATGGCGAATCAGTTGGCACACTTCTCACCAAAATTAGCTGAAGAAACACTGCCCCTACGAGATCTCCTGAAAAAGTCCAACGAATGGATGTGGACCCCAAAACACGAATCAGCGTTTCGAAAAGTTAAGATATTATTGACGTCGACACCAGTACTAACACATTATGATGTTAACCGGTCAACCAAGATAGTGGTAGATTCAAGCCGAAAAAATGGAATAAGCTATGTTCTGTTGCAACAAAAAGAAAACGTGTGGAGGCCGGTAAGCTATGGGTCAAGATATTTGGGTCCGCACGAGGAAAACTACGCCATGATTGAACTCGAATGCTTAGCGGCTACGTGGGGATGCGAAAAAGCAAAATATTACTTGCTTGGACTTCCAAACTCTATCCTCGAAACGGACCAAAAACCCTTGATCCCCATATTGAACTCCAAATGCCTGGATCAGTTGTCACCGAGGTTACAACGCTTGCGAATGAAGCTCATTCCATTCAACTTCAAAGCTAAATGGATTCCAGGAAAGGAAAATCTTACAGCAGATGCACTGTCCCGGGCTCCAGTTCGACAAGCCAACCGGGATGAAGAATTGGCGGAAAACAAAGTAGAAGCTCACATAGGAGAAATATTGAAAGTCTCCTTCACTCTCGCTGACCAGAAGCTAAGCCAATTCCGAAAAGAGCTAGCGTATGACCCACAAACTGCACAAACAATGCAATATGTCACACATGGGTGGCCTAAGATAATCAGCGAAACCGACGAGGTGTACCCTTACTGGAAGATAAGAGGGGATCTCACTATAAAGGACAACCTTCTTCTCAAGAACAACCGCTTGATTGTCCCGAAAAGAATGAGACGAGAAGTGTTGACTACTCTTCATCAAGGACATCAGGGAATGGAAAAGATGAAGAGACGAGCAAGACAGGCAGTGTACTGGCCGAATATGAACTCTTCCATTGAAATGTTAGTAGCCAAATGTGCCAAATGCCAAGAATTGAGAAGCTCTAACAGAGTTGAACCCCTCAAACCGCACCCACTACCATCGAAACCTTGGCAGAAAATCGGAGCGGACCTGTTTCAGTATGGAAAGTACTATTATCTTGTTTTAGTAGATTACTTTCGAACTATGTGGACTTGTATCGGTTCAAGACCCCAGGAAGCAAAGAAATCATAGCAGCTTTTCAGGAAACATTTGCGCGGTTTGGAATCCCAGAGATAGTATTTACGGGCAACGGTCCTCAGTTTGCATCCAGAGATTTCAGGCTCTTTGCAACGCAATGGAATTTTCAACATTGGACGTCCAGTCCATACTTTCCGCAATCCAATGGAATGGCGGAAGCTGCGGTCAAGACAATGAAGACAATGGTAAGTAAAGTGAATGGCACGGAAGAAGAAGTCAGAAAAGGACTCTTAGCATATCGGAACACGCCGTTGAACCATGGATTTTCTCCAGCAGAAATAATGTTCTCCAAAAGTCTTCGGGACACGCTGTTACTGAATCCAGATGGAATTAAACAGCACACACGAATATGGGAAAAAGTTTTGGAAAGGAAAAGAGACAATCAGAAGAAACAAAAGTCAAATTTTGACAAAGAATGGCACAGTCCTTTACGAGAACTGGAAGTTGGGGCTCACGTCTATGTACAAGACCCAGTCAAGAAGACTTGGACAGAAAAGGGAAAAATTACAGGCAAGGTCAACCAACGGTCCTACTGGATAAAGATGGACAGCGGAAGAGATGTAAGACGCAATCGGAGATTTCTTCGCCCTTACAGTATAGATCCCTGCTTATCAGATCTAGACCAAGATGAATTTACCCATCATCCGCCGGATAGAGTGCGCGAGAATCCGCCGGGAGATCGACCCTACATAGTAGATCCGGTAGACGAACCAAGAGAAAGCGAAGGTTCTGTAGCCGGGGACCAAGAAGAGGAGTCCTACAACGCGGATCAGGAAACACAAAAGGAAAAGAGAGAGAATCCCTCTGTACGAAGATCCAAGAGAAACAAGAAAGGGGTAGAAAAACTGGAGTATAAAAAGAAGGGAGGATAAGTGAAGGAGTTTAAATATGTGGAAATATGTTGTAACGATGGAAGAAAGTATATGTATGGTGAATAGGTGTAAATGTGTTATAACGATTGAAGAAGGAAGGGTGGGAGATGGTGTATATATATATATATGTATGTATGATCTGACCTGAGATGGGAGGTGCCTAATAACCCGGGCTGGATATAAATGGTGACCCTTCTTGTAAATACAAGGCAGTGAACACGATACGCCCCAACCCGAACTCTTCTCAGCCGAAGGTGTTATCCACGGCGCTAACACCAAATGACCAGGCCCGTGAAAAATGCTCCTTTTGCGAAAGAGACCATGAGCACTCGAGATGCCTAGAAATCTTATCTTTGAACCCTACCGATAGGGCACTGAGAGTTAAAGAAAAGGCATGCTGCTTTCGTTGTCTGTCCCCTTGGCACTTCGGAAAAAACTGTACTGCGACAATTCCATGCAACATTGACGGGTGCAAATTCCTTCACCATCAATTGTTGCATGGGACGGCGAAAGTGGTCCCGAAGACACCCTCGGGGCAGAAACCAGTTAGACCAGTAGTTTCGGAACCGCCTACTACTGGTGGCCACGTTGGAACCATGCTCAGCCAATTGCAGCCGACTTCAATCCTTCTTTCGGTCGAACCGATCCTCGTCAGAGCCAACGGGGTATGCATACAAACATACGCACTGCTAGATTCGGGCAGTGAAGTATCGTTAATTGAAGAAGGATTGGCGGATCGTCTCGCCTTGAAAGGCCCGAGTTTCCCTCTTCGCCTTGGCACCTTTCATGGAAATGATCCGACCTTCCAGAGCCGGCAAGTCAACTTCGAGTTAGCGGCTATCGACGAAAAAACATCCTTCCACGTCAAGTCGGAAAATACCGTCCCGCAACTGAACCTATCGAAGCGCTCGGTTAACTGGCCAAAGGAAAAAAATGCACTGGGACCACTTAGTCGATTTGGACATCCCAGCAATTGATTCCAGCTGCGTGACAATGTTGATAGGGATGGATGTTCCGGATGCTCACGATCAAGTCAATATTCGCAAGCCTGCAATAAAGGGTCAAGGTCCCAGAGCTATATTGACTCCGTTCGGTTGGTGCGTAACAGGACCTTTCTCTCATCCCCCTGCTGAATCGGTAGACCGTCCAGGCAGTGGCTTG
The DNA here is from genome assembly GCA_022832285.1 of Lepidurus apus apus. Classification (NCBI taxonomy): domain Eukaryota; kingdom Metazoa; phylum Arthropoda; class Branchiopoda; order Notostraca; family Triopsidae; genus Lepidurus; species Lepidurus apus. The sequence goes on along the minus strand of JAGJRO010000434.1, from coordinate 4,307 downwards.
AGATTCGTTAACTCGGTTCTGGCAATGAACGACGGTGACCAATTGCATCAAATTGTGGAAAACTTCTGGAAAACAGACGCCATTGGAGTATTAGCTACCGTAACTGCAAGAAGTAAAGATGATACCCGAGCATTGCAGATCCTGGAAAAGACTACGCGTCATCAAGGTGAGCGATACGAATCAGGATTGCTGTGGCGATCGGAGAATGTTTCGCTTCCAGACAAACGCTGTGCTGCCCTTCACCGATTCTTCGCCCTCGAACGTCGCCTAGAAAAGGATCTAGCGCTGGCCCAGCGATACACGGCAGTAATAGAAGAATACGTTTCGTTGGGGCACGCAAAGAAGCTTCAAAAATCGGAGATGCAAGGCCCGGTTGGGAAAACCTGGTACCTACCTCATCACGGAGTGGTTAACCCGAAAAAGCCAGATAAAGTCCGTGTTGTATTCGACGCATCGTCACGCAATGCCGGAATAAGCCTGAACGACGCTTTGATCAAAGGTCCGGACCTCCTCACGAGCCTTCTAGGAGTCTTTCTGAGATTCAGGCAGCACCCAATTCCCCTTTCTGCTGATATAGAAAAGATGTACCACCAGGTGTCCGTAAGGAAAGAAGATCAATCGGCGTTGAGGTTCTTATGGAGAAAACCCGGAAGTCAGACAGCTCCCGAAACCTACCAGATGCAAGTCCATGTTTTCGGGGCTGTCTCTTCCCCTACGTCTTGCATATACGCCTTACAACAAGTAGCCAAGGATTTTGGAACGGACTTCAAGGAAGTCGTTACAAAGGTTACCGAAAACTTTTATGCCGATAATTATTTAGATTCCGTGTGCTCTGAAAAGGAAGCGATAGAAACATCGCAGCGTGTTACCGAACTACTCCGCCGTGGAGGATTCAGGCTGACCAAATGGATTTCCTCTTCGAGGCCAGTTCTCAAGGCGATATCTGCGGAGGAGTTGATCGATACGAACCTCAACTTAGATTTAGATGCGCTTCCTATCGAGAGAACGTTGGGCATTATGTGGAACTCCGGTAAGGACGCTCTTTGCTTCAAGATTAGTACGTCGACAACCTGTACTACTAAACGAGAAATTCTATGCGAAGTTTCAAGCACATTCGATCCGATGGGATTTCTGGCCCCTGTGGTACTTTCGGCGAAAATCCTGCTGCAGGACATTTGGAGAGGTAGTTTCGGTTGGGACGAGTCTCTCCCTCCCCAAATTATCACGCGATGGCAGGCATGGGCCAAAAACTTACCCTTACTCGAACGACTAGATATTCCACGATGCGTCAGATCTTCGGCTAACCCAGATGATATCCAGCTGCATTATTATCCGATGCTACAACGACCGGATACGGTGCGGTAGGTTACCTTCGATTCCGTTACACAAACGGAGCAGTACGCGTCGGATTCATACTCGCCAAGTCGCGGGTAGCCCCCTTACGCCACCTCTCAATTCCTCGCCTCGAGTTGTAAGGGGCTGTCGTCGCCGTACGCCTTGCCAATTCGATTCTCAACGAACTACAGCTGCCGATTAGCAGAGTGTTTTTCTGGACCGATTCGCAAACGGTCTTGCAGTGGATAACAACACCCCTCGCTGGCATTGGCTTCTAGGGCGAATCGTGAAGCCACTGCCCGGGTCGGATGGAACCGTCCGAGCCGCAGTGATGAAAACCTGGCATGGCGAACTAACTCGTCCAGTGGGAAAGCTTTGCCTGTTAGAAGAAGCCAACTAAATGTTTTCCGCAGCAACGAAAACAGGGCCGGCTATGTTGCCGCCCGCGCGGCAAGGAGTAAACCGACGAAAAGATATTTTTTCCTCCCCGTTCGCTGTTATAGTTTTGTCTTATTTTAGTCTCCCCTCTGGTTGTAAAACTTATCCCTCGTCTTCTCTCCGGTTGTATAACTTGTTCTTTTCCCATCTGTTCCAAAAAATTGTGTCGGCCCATGTCCTGCATGGTATAAAGGGTCATGGGCCAGTCCGTCGAGGCTGTCTTCTTCGAACATTGACAGTCTGTTTTCGTAACGTTAAATACACCAGAGGTTAATTCGAAGGTTGTGCGTTCGTTCGTGAGTTTCTTAAATTGAGTAAATTCGTTTTCGTTCCCTTGTAACGGCACCGTTTCGAGCCGTTACAGAAGGTGCTCAATGCTCTCTCTATGTACTCTATGTGTCATAGCGACCTCTCTTCGATGCAGAAGTAGCATCCGGCAATACAGGAAGCGGTTGTAGTTCCACCGTGCGCTTCTCTTTCGACAACCGATTAAATAGATCATGTAAGCCTTCCACAAAGCAAATCCATTCTTCGTAATCCGCAGCACCAATTTGAAGGTAGAATTTAAAAAATTGATTGTTACGCCCGGACTTCGAAGGTGATGAGGCTTTACGCAACTCGCTTACTAAATGAACATATCCAACTACCTTCTCTACGCTCGCCTTTTCCATCTCCACTATCTGAAAAAAAGAAAAAAAAAAAAAATTAAATCAATCCACAGATATTTTAACTATATTTACTTTTTCTATGCTACCAACTTGAAAAAAATGAAACTATTTTACTTATTCTGGCAACACTTACTTATTCTGGCAATTTATGTTTGGAAGGTACTGTACGCGAATTGTGACTGGACTGTTTTCGGTCGTTCCTAGCGAGGTCTTTTATACTCGGATTTTATCGTAGAGTTGAGGTCTGGAAGAGTAGATTCTTCGTAAAGTCAGGTCCGGTCAAAACTTCAAGTCAATCATTAGGGAAAAAGTTTAAGTCAATAATCAGGTCGTTCTCCCCCCTTTGTTAACGAAAAGGGTGAATTCACAAAGAAAAAAGTTCCAAAGGGTACAACCAGTTAACGAGAGTCAACTAAAATTTTCATCCTTAGTTCGAGTGTCAAAGCACGCTCTGAAGTTTCTTTAGTTTGGTAGAATGAGAATAGTCACGTTCTTTTGCGTACCGTGTCTTGCACTTTCCACTATTAGCGGCCTAAGTGTTCTTTTAGAGCTGTTTTCTTTTGTTTTGTTTTTTAAGGCCGTCATGTTCGGGGAGGTAGTTAAGAAATGGTACTTGGGTTAAATATCGAGTGAGGAATTGTTGCTTTCTTTGCAGAAATCTTGCATAAGATTTTCCTTCATCGATGTTTCGAGTGTTCCATTTTCACCGAAAAAGCACAATCTCGCTTCGTAAATGAATGGGATGCTTGCTTTCAATTGGATCCTTTTGCACTTTGTGCCCGTGATGGTATAGGGTTTTTTTCCTCAATGAAACGAACATAGAAAGTTTCCTACCTGTAAAAAACCCTGCGTGAAAATGACACAATCCAATGACGAGAAAACACAGAAACAATTAAAAAAGCAACTGAAAGGAAACGACAAGCTGCCGTTCAAAGCTCCCAATCAACTGGAACAGAACAAAAAATATTGCAAGTCTTAACAAATATCCTATGCTATAATCAAGGTCACGTAGTACAGATGTCACTTTTCCCGATCCCTGGTTGTTAGAATCAGCGAGTTTATGAAATTAAATTTTAAAGGACTCATTCAAAACGTGATGTAAACCCTCCCTAAAGCGTAGGAGTAGGCTTGAGCAGTGTTGGTTGTGTTTTACACATGTGGTTATATAAAAATGGCGGAAATAACAGAAAAAACAAACAAGAAAAGCGTTGGTTTAAATGTAAAAGGGTAGCTGTGGCTCGCATTGAAACGACAAGTTGAATTTAAAAGATTCTCAACAAACGAAAGCGGCCGTTAATTTAGGAATTCCTCAATCATCTCTATCAAAATTGTTGAAAAATCATTCCAAAATACACCATATAATCATTTGCTAGACAAGAAACTGTAACTTCGTTCTTGATATCATTGTTGCCTATTGCGAAAAAGAGACGTTCTTGATATTAAAATATGGCTTACGAATCTACATGCCTCCCCCTCCCTCCCCCCCCCCAAAAAAAAAAAGAGGACACAACCGTTTAACGTCAACGGCCACATTGCGACGACCTTCCTTCGAAAGCAACTTTGGTGCACCAGGATTCCCTGTTCGACACCTGCACAAATCCGTGATTTATGCCTCCGCCCTCGCCTTTGCTACCCTCGCCTTTTTAAATGTCGAAGGTCTGTATTTCTTTTCTGTGTCCCACCCTCCTTGGTCGTTCTTCTTTGAATAATAAAAAAAAAATGTAGAGCTCGTTTACTAATTGAGGGCAACACCCATGTCGCACCTTTGTACCAGGGGCGGACTGGCACCCCGGCGGCAGGTGTGGAAACTATTCCATGCGGCGCCGTTGATACAAAATAAATTATTAGTGGTTTGTTTAGTATTAA
>JAGJRO010000429.1:0-32718 GCA_022832285.1 Lepidurus apus apus | reverse complement strand
TTACGAGAATACAGGAAGCTTTCGACCCATTTGGTTAACTGTTGAGGTAGCTTCTTTCGACGTAGCTCGGAGGTCAGCTTCAAATGGCACACGTTGTCGAAGGCACTTGAAATGTCTAATAGTAGAGCCGAGTGGACTTTGTTTTTGTCAAAGGAATTCAGCACAGCATTACTTAATTTAACAAGCGCATCTGTTGTGGATCTTTCTTGACGAAAGCCCCACTGACTATCCGAGAGCATTTTGTTGTCTTCGAAATGAGTTCGTAGACGGAAAGCCACTGCTTTTTCCATTATTTTCCCCATGACTGGTAAGAGCGATATAGGTCTGAAGCTTTTGAGCGTTGCGTAATCCGTCTTGCCCGGTTTGGGTAACGGGAGGACTTTAGCTGTCTTCCACATGGATGGGTAATGACCCAAGGAGTATGATGCGTTATAAATACGGATAACTTTTTCACCGATAACCATCCACAGTTCTTCCAAAACTCTGGCCTGAATACCGTCCACTCCAGCCGCTTTATTGGGTTGGAGGCTATTTACTATAGAAGAAATTTCTCCCATGTCGAACGCTTGTGTTATTTTTTGTATCTCAGGGCCTTCTCCTGTTGTTACTCCGAAGTGAATCAGGCGGTGTTTGTAGCTTTTCGTACGGTACCACGTATACGGTACGTATCCAGCAGTTTACTCGCTATGAAGTTAAGTTTAGAGTTAGCGTCGGGGAAGGGTGACCCATCCTCTTGCCTTAGATGATCCAATTTGTTTCTTTGTTGCGGACGCATAGCACGATCTAAGTTCCATATGGTTCTGCTGTTCGGGGTAGCGAATTGTTTTTCCCAGCACAGGTCCCTACATTTTCTAGTTTTTGAACGGTACAAATTTCTCATGGTCCTCCAAGCTCTTTCCCTTTCGACGCCACCGTATCTCCTAAAGTAGTGCAGAGCTTTCGCTGATTGTTTCCTAAGGGCTTGTAAGCTACCATTCCACCACGGGTTCTTCCGGTTGGAAGCGGATCTTTGCGGTATATTCTCCATCATGGCTTTTTGTATCACATTTGTCAGCGTTTCGATAGCCTTGTCAATCTCAAGTGTGTTGGAGAGTTCAGAAAAATGGCGTGCAGCTTTCAACAGTTCTCTGGCAGTATCCAAGCGAAATTTGCCCCAGTTGGCCAACTGATAGCACCACCTTTTAGTCTTTGTTGAGCGTGCGGAGCTTGCTGGTGATGTTAGTGATATTTCAATCGCCACGTGGTCTGATTCATTGTAATACAGTTCATCATCCAGGATATGCCAATTCACAACCCTAGCTAAATGCGGAGAAACCCATGTGAGGTCAATGGTAGATTTCTGATCTCGTTCGTTACGGAAAGTTGGAACATTCCAACCATTTAGAAGGCTCAGGTTGTGGTCCATCATGAAGTTGTAGAGCTGAAGGCCTGGTTCATCTGGTGCCTTATCTTCCCAAAGCCAGTGGTGAGCATTAAAGTCACCTGTGATGATGACATGAGGGCTCAGTGAATGGTTTTTTTGCCATATTTCTTGGAGAAGTGTGAAAGTGCTACTTGTGTGTCTTCTGTACATTGCAATTAGGATACAAGGTGCGGAATTGACATACGGGACCCTGATCGCTACGTAAAGCTGTGTGGTGTACATAATGTAGTTCTGGCTGTCTTTTCGGCGAAGAACCATGATCCCTTCGTAGTTCGTTCCCGGCTTGACTATATCGTAGCCCATAAGGCATGAGATCTGCGTATTTTGTGGCGGCTCTATGACTATTATTGTGTCTACATTTCTACCGTTGGCTTATCTGGTAAGTTCTTGCAATTGTGACCGGCTCTTCCTGATATTCTGAATCAGCAGTCGTGGGATATGGTCCGGTTTATTCCTGATATTGACGACAGGGGTCGAAGTTTGCGTTGGATTCAATTGCGTGCCGCAGGGAATGTTGCTTTAGGCCTGGAAGGGCAGACAAAATCGAAAGCGAAATGAGCCTCCTTGCAGTTAACGCATTTCTTGACAGAGCTTTTGCAGGACCTTGTGTCATGATGCTCTGCACATTTGGCACAATTGGGAGGTTTTTTGCAGATGGCTGCCGTGTGGGCAAACGCCTGACAGTTGTAACATTGGAGTACGTACGACGAGCGCGAGTCTTCAACTTGAACAACCCGGTTGAACGCGAAGAGAGCTCCTTCGTTGAGAAGTTTCAGTTTTTCAGCTGATGAGGAGCATATGTACTGTATTGAACCGTAGGCTTTGGCGCTGCTTGAGTTTAGCCACCTAGCATTGTTGGGCAAGAAGGATACGGAAGTGTCTGCGTTCTTTTCCGTCAAATGGGAGCAAATTTGATCTAGGGTTTGGTCTCGAGGAAGTTGATGAATAATGAGACGTGTAGCTTGCGATACAGTCTTGACCGGGCCTATTTCAGGTAGAGTGGCCGTTTTTAGGCCTGACTCCGCTTTCGACTTGTCTTCCTGGTTCTTAAAAGTTAAGGCCAGGTTGCCTTGTCTTGTTTTGCGGGCCAAGACTGGGTTCGGGATGGAAGGATTCACTTGATGGAGGTCCTTTTCGACAATTTGTAGTAGGTCTCGATGCGGTATTATTTTGTTTCGTTATCCATGTCCTGCTGGTTGATTATCAGCGTTATTTCCCGACAAGGGTCAATGAGGGTTGGAGTTGGTGCGGCTGTGGGGGTCTTAGTTGACGGATTTGGGGTTGGAGTTGTCTTGGTGGTTGAGGCGGAGCGTCGCTTCACTACCTGGACCCACTCATTTGTGGCGTTGTTGTGAGCAGTTGGGAAAGAAGGCTTCAAACGTTCTTCCTGCAGGTCTTGGCGTAGTCCCACGACTTCCGCCCTTAAAGCCATTATCTCCTGGCTCAGATTTTCGTTGCTATCTTTAAGCGATCTAAGCATAGCAAGGATAACGTCCATGGTGGGCATTTGCATAGGGTCCTCCAATGAATGGGACCTCTTGCGGATTGTCTGGTCGTCTGTGGGGGAGAGCCAGGGACGTTTGTGAGTTAAGTTGGATTCACTTTTTTCTCGCGGCACGATTTACAGCTTTTTGCCGCAGGCTTGTCTTTTACGAAAAGAACTCCGCAGGTTTGGCACTTTGCTTGGGGTTGTGACGTTGCGGTTTGGTAGGGCGAGTCTATTTCGATTGCGTCAAGAAGCTGGGAAGAGCCGGCTTGTGACAAATGGGTTTCCCCTTTTGTGGGCGAGTTCACCGGTGACCGCAACATTGCGACACTGGGCTAAGCCCCAAAATCAAATAGTTTAAGGGCTTCGTTTATGCACAATAAAGGAACTGAACGATATAACAATAATCCCGAAATGTGCAGAAAGTACCGAACTACACCTGGTACCAAAAACAGCCGAAGGAAACTTGGAAACAGCAAAGAAAACACTATTGAAAGCGAGAGCGCGGTTTGAATGCGACTTCACTTTACCGCCATTTTTGGCGATCCCCGGCCGATATATTTCTTCTACCGAATATCAGGCAATACTTTCAATACTACAGGAATTTTTTTGCAGAAATACTACTAACCCGTATTTATTTTTGTGCAGAAACATTTCCCACGGATTATAACTTGCATAAATATCTCCGCAGACTAACTTTCAGAAATATTTATGCAAGTAATATAATCTGCATGATATTTATGCTTACTCGTTTTTCAAGATGATTTTTATTACTTTTTAAAGCCATAACTTATGCAGAACTATTTCTTTCATGGAAAATTAAATATTGCTTAATAAAAATATTTCTTCAGTAGAAATATTTAATTATTAACTTTTCTCTGCAGTTGTAAAAATTTCTCCAAACATTGTATTTGCATAAATCCGAAGCAGAAATATTTCTTACTTCAGAAATGTTTTATTTCTTACATTTTTTCAGGAATATTACTTTAATGTATAAGAATGTTGTTTCTGCAGATTTTTTTTTGGTAGGAATCTTTTTTTTTTCCCCATTTAGTACCAGTGTAGGCCGTAGCCTGTTACTGGGTCGTTTATTGAGAACAGATGTGATACTACAGCGTTAGGGGAGGGGAGGTCGTACAGTACATGGAAAATGCAAGTGCATTTCCCGGTAGGAATCTTTTACAATACTATTGAACATTAATTGGTTGGAGAAATTTGTCATTTTTCTTATATAAGTTTTTTTTTTAGTTTATTTTTCGTAAAGGATCTGCCAATACTAATCTCATAAGAATTTGTACGGAAACGTGCTGCTATACTGCGCGTCTTTTTTTTCTCATACACCAATTTTCCCTTGGCATAATTTACAAACACGAGCCTTTGATAGCTACTTTTTATGATGCGTTTCAAACTTACCTACAGCAGTTGCTAGGATCAACAATCCTAGCAGGACGCCCGTACCCAAGGTAATCATCAAATCGACGGAAGTCGACTCCGCATGCAAAGTTCGCGAGGCGTTTACGCTTGAATCAATCGCGGAAGACGACGACTCTTCCGCCAAGGTCGGATCCGGATTGTCGGGTAGGACGGTAATCATGGGCACAAACATTGCTCCTGCGGTAATGTTAGATTTTAACCACTGTAGTAAGCCAGCCTCGTACGCCGCCGACGCTGTCTGTTGACAGTGCGTGCAAACGACAACTTGCGAATAATTCAAGCTATTAAGCATTGTTCCAAGTTCCCCTTACTCTACTTCATCACCACTAATTATCAAAAGTTTCACACCATAAATTGCCCCCTCTTACACCACTAAAAACACAACAGAACAAAAAACAGTCAATGCAAAAATAATTTCCGCGAGATGTTTCACACCACAAAGTGTCTACACCACTAGAATGTTAGATACAAAAACCGGCAACCTAGAAATAACACCGTAGACTAGTTTTGCTATATTTTTGCCTGGTATTTCTGCGAAAAACTTCATGCCGTAAATCGTCCCTCTTACACCACTAAACACCAGCAAATCAAAAAACGCTCAACGCAGAAATAGTTTCGCAGGTTATTTCTGTGGGGTAGTTCTGCCGTAGAACGATTTCTACCGAAAAACTCTTCAGAATAAAGTTTTCTGTGGGATATTTCTGCAGGATAACTGTATTTCTTTGGGATATTTCTGAAGTATTTCTGCCGAAGAACTATATTTCTGTGAGATAATTCTGAATAAGAAGTATTCTGAGAGGTATTTCTGCCGAAGAACTACACTTCTGCGGGATATTTCTGCGAGGTATTTCTGCAGAAGAACTATTTCTGCGGGATATTTCTGCACATAAATATAGAAATGCAAAAGACGAGATCGTTCTGATAATTAGGCAAAAATCTGTCACTGTCAATGGCGGTGATCTAAAGACCTGCCTCGCTTGTGTATTCTCTTGGGGAGTAGCATGTGGACTACACGTAAAACTAACGCCCAGAAAGAGACATGGAAGTCTTGTGCATCGGATAGCCGCTCTTTCGGCGCATTTGCGCATCCCAGCAGCGTAAAACCAGCCTTATAAGTCAGCAGAGCAGAAACAGAAATCTTCCGTCTGCTTCGTTCTTCCGTAACTCTCCAAATATGATCCTCTTTTTTTCTCCCCTTTCGCACCTCAAAAGGAAGGAAAAACTCTCTAAAGCCCCTCACATTATCAACTTGAATGCATCTGAAAAGGGAATTTTAATCCTGAAGAAAAACAGGAAAAAATTCTGAAACGCTCGTTATTTAAACAAAAAATGAATTGGGAAAGCCAAGGTATAATAGTTTTTTTTATTTTATTTTTTCAAGGTGGGGAACAAGTTGGACGATTAGTGCCTCCGGAAAAAAAGCTTCTATTATGCTTGCCGTGTTTTCTTAACACCCAAAGTTCTTAATGCAAGATAATTAATGCCGTTATAGCTCCCGGGAAAGGTGGTGCGGGAGGTTAATGGTTGCTATAGCAACCTCATTCTTGACTACTGGGAATAAGAAGGGAAATGAGCGAAAATCGGCAACAAAAAAGCAAGACCGATTCCCCTTCACATACTGAAGCTAGACTACCACCGCAAATTAAAGGAAAAAATCCCCAAAAGAAGGTAATTTTTTATAGTGGGAACAGTTTGGGTCCGTATAAGTCAGCTTTTAGTTTAATTACCAAGGATAGGTATTGGTTAAAAAAGAGAAAAATCTCTTACATGTTTATTTCTTCGCAGTAATGTTCACAGAATTTTCCTATCCCTTCCAGTATTTTTCGGAACAAAATTTCTTATTACCATAATTTGACTTCCGCAGATTCTTTGCATTGTAATTTTTATTGCTGTAGTAGAAATATTTTTCGCAACATTTTTTAATTTAATTTAATTTTTAATTTTTTTATAATTTTTTACTTTATTTTTTATTATTTAAAAAAATATTTTTCGTACCACCAACATTCTTATTTGTAACGGAGAAACCAATTATAAGAATTTCTTCAGCCGCGGTTTTTCTTCCAAAACTTTTAATTCTGCTGCTAATAATTCAATTAGTTCGAATCAATTTTTTTCTGCCGCCGCATTTCTTTTCAGCCATTTTAATTTCTACTGCTGAAATTTCAATTATTTCCAATTACTTTTGTACAAAAACCCATTGGCAGTTTTTTCTATTGCGTAAATTACTTTCGGCAATTTTTTCCGCTGCACAAATGTCCTTGCTACCGTGCTCATTTCTTCTGCTGAAATTTCAATTACCCATCGCGTAATTCCTTACATCTGGCACAATAGTTTCTTCGCAGGGATTTTTATGTCTACCTCTGCCTCTGGAAGAAATCTTCACAGTAATACGGATTTCTGTCACCAAAGTTCTTTCGCCGTAAGTTTTTTCCATAGACATTTTCCAAGCTAGCAAGTGTCTACTCCCAAAATTCATTCATTTCAATTCATCAGTTTTGAAGATTTTATTTCTGCTTCTGGAAATCTCCGCAGTAACTCGGATTACTGCCGCAGAAGTCCTTTCGCTGTAAATTTTTCCGTCTAAGTCTTTCCAGCTAGCAATTATGTATTCCCAAATTTTACTTCATTTCCATTCATCAAATTTGTAAGATTTTATTTGTGCCTTTGGGAAATCTTTGCAGTAATTCGGATTACTGCCGCAGAAATAATTTCGCCTTACATTTCCCTCTCAAAATCTTTCCAGCTAGCAAGTATTTGTTCTCAAAATTTACTTAATTTCCATTCATCAAATTTCAAAATTTTATTTCTGTTCGTGTATATCTGAATCCCTTCACAGTAATACCTTAATTCTGCCGTAGTAATTTTCCACATTAGCCTTTTTCTCTACTACAATAATTACCCTTCTTTGTATTGCATCAATTTCAAAACTTCCTATAATTTCTTCACTTGCTGTTAGCTCAACAAATTTTTCCTATGACAGCTTGCATTTTCCTTCGTTTCACTTTATTTCATTGCCTTTTTTAATTTTATTTTTTTGCTATTCGTCCAAGAAATCCTTGAGAAATTCTGGCTCGGCATCCATGAACCCAGGCAGATCAATTTCCAAGACCCGCGGCAGACCGCCTTCTTTGCCCACCAGCCAAAACGTTTCCATCATACCTTTCCCCTGTCAGCATAGTAAAATTGCCAATTTAGTTTCTCTTCAGTTTTCCTGGGAAGAATGAAAAGAGACAGAGCAGACTGTCCGGAATTGACTAAACTGCATATACTAACCTTGACTTCCACGATGGCTCGGGACTCTGTAATATAACCTCCCAATTGGTCCAAAAGCAATTTCGTAGACGCGCTCAGCTGGACTTTCATAGCTACCCCACCATTAGAAAAATGGAATACGGAGCAAAAATAAAGAAAAGGTTTCAATTAGTTAACGCCTTCTCCTCCTCCGTTTTCGTTCCCGGGTGTCTCATTTCCCTATTAATTTACCTTCGCCCGTAGACTCCATGCGAGAAGCAGTGTTGATAGCATCTCCGAAGAGGCAATAACGAGGCATTGAAGTTCCCACCACACCCGCGACACAAGGACCCGAGTTCACTCCTATTCTAATCTCAATGCTGTGACTGGGTCGATGAGGGACACGGAAGGAGCGGATTCCGTTAATTAAATCTAGAGACATGGTGCAGATCTCGCCCGCGTGCTTAATCCCTGGAGGCAGAAATAGCAGAATTTATAGAAATTAGAATGGTCTGAGAACCAGCCGAAAAACTTTGTAAAATTTGAGGATCAGTACCATTTTTGTGAGGGAGTCCCGATACCACCATGTAGGCGTCGCCAATTGTCTCCACTTTGTAGACATCATAGTGCTCTAGCTTGGAGTCGAACATTTTGTATAGACTATTCAAAAAGGTAATGATCTAGAACACGAGAGAGGGATTCATGTAACAATTTTGCGTATAAACTGTTGGACTGTCGATGGGATTGGACCCGCATGATATTACTTCCATCGGAGTGCTAGAGGCAGAAATTTGGGTGAAGCCTACGATGTCGCTAAAATAGATCGTTACCGAGTCGAAACTTTCGGCCGGGACCTTAATTTTACATTTTAAATCATAGGAGATAGCGTTAAAGAGATATAGTTTGGATTGCTAAAGTTTGGGGTTGGGTTCGTGTTTACTTGTTTACGTTGCTTGAGCATTTTGGCTACTGGAGCTGGCAGCATTTGACACAGTAATCTGTCGCAACGTCGACGTTCTCTTTTGAGTTCCGTGCTTCTCTCCACCAAAGTACTGGCAAAGACCTTTTGAGAGAAATTATACGGTGAATGATAAGGACTGCCAGTAATGTTATTTCTTGGGTATGTGGCTAGAAATAGGGATTTGGCTAACTTGGATGGTGTTGGTGGCGTTACGGACGAGAGTAATGATCAAAGGCGAAACGACTAACACGACCGTCAGAATCGCGATAGTTACTGTCTGTAGATACTCTGCGGCTCCGGATTCTACGGCGAGATGTTCTCTGAATGAGGCACATCAGAAGGTCAATTGAAGGTCATTATATACCAGAGGAATGCTTACAAGATAAAATCACGCAATTCCCATTGATATTCTCTCAGCTCGTCGATGTACTTGATCATGTAGATGTAGTATTCCGAAGCAAGACGAGCGTCCGGATCCCGTTGTGTATTATCGTAGATTTCCAACCGTCTAAAAATGAAAAAAGGCATTAATGATTTCTTCTATTACTTTTAGTTTTCGTAAAGAAATATAAAGAAAGTTGAAAATTTAAGAGGAAAGAATATCATAGCAAATTTGCAGTAATATTATTTCTGAAGTGATAAACTGGCCGTACTATTTCTGCATGTAAAGTACTGATTGATGATACTTCCTATACTACCTTAATAACGTCTCCAAGTTCCGCCAAAAGTGATATACAATTAAGTAAAATTTTTGCAGTAAAGTAGCTGGCAGCTATACTGCAGTAATGTTAATGCAGGTATAATTTTCTGTAGTAATGTATTGTAAAGAGACTCCCATGCTTCCATAGTGATGGAAAGTGGTTATTATTTCTGCAGTAATATAGTGTAGAGGGATTTGTTACGACACTAGTAATGATGGGTATGATTTCTGCATTATCTCTGCAGCGATAGTACTGACAGTAATATTACTAGTAGGAATGTGATTTCTTGATTATTATTTAGTACAATTGTATCGGCAATAGTAGTACTGCAGTAATATAACATTCGAGTTCGTTATTCCGTTTGAGTGATATTCGTTCGAAGCAATATTACAGAAATAAGATGCATTACAGAAAAAATAAAAGAGAAATAAGATATATTACAGAAAGAAGATGGCCCTTTTTACCTGGATGTTAAGTTGAGGAAGAATGTGAACCGGTGAGTGAAGGCATCGTAGCGCTCGTGTATTGCTGGCGAGAATTGCTGCGTAGCATTGAGGTAGTCTTGTGCGAGCGAGTCATAGCGAATAAACTGGATGAAGTTTGTGTTGGAGAGTCTTCCTTTCCCGAAGTAATTCAGTCCATAAACGATGGCAATACTAAAATTCTCGATGCAGCGGATCATATACTGGAAGGCGATTAAGAGCCTGTAAATTGGAGTGCGTCTATAAAAACGAGTGCAGCTCTCGAATTAACTTTCTCGAACTCAACCCAACAGTAAGTTTTCGTCCAAAAACTGCTCTGTTACTATTATTACTGCCGCATATTTTGGGTGTAAAATCTATTTTTTTTACTTACCTGAAGGCGCCAGTAGTGGAGGTTTCTCTGATCCGAGTAGACAGCTGATCCAAGATCAAATCGTTGGCCACATTATACCATTCGATCTCCTTAATGGCAGTGTCTTCCACGCGGCTGCTTCCCTTTTCCCTAGAGTGGCAACGAAACAGAAAAGAGATTTTAAGCGCCCTTTAAGCCTCTAAATCCTACTTTGGGCATATACGTGAGTGGAGATGGGAATTACTTACGCAATGTCCATGATCCCATAGCGCTTCACGCTGTAAATAATTCAAGAAAATAAAAATAAAAACAGATTAAAACGGGGCTGATAAAAGGCTTTTAACAAGGGCTCCCACACATTACCCCAAGAGACTCAAGTGCTCTATGAAGTTGGCCTTACTGCCAAAGATGCTGTTCCACGCGTCTTGCTTAAAGGTGAAGAGTCCCGACACGTTGCGCAAAGCTTCATCCGTCATGGAAAACCGTTGGGATAATTCCGTTCTGAATAAACTTCTAATTACAGCGAAGCTTATATTTTTTTAAAGGAAAAAGGAATATAATAGAAATTTCTGTGAGAATTTACCTGCTCCCGTTCGTAAAGACGTAGTATGCAATTTCACTGCGCTCGTGCTGTAAGGCGGCCAGTAATTTACCAACTTCGACGGTAAGGTCAATCTGCAAAGTTCAGACATAGTTTCTATTATTACTGCAGTCAAGAAATTCTATAAATATTTCTTTACATAAATTTTCTCATTTCTTTGAAGCCATGAATCGTGATAGTATTTCGAGTATCAAGAATCATGACAATGTAGAAATTTCTGATATTTCTTTGAGTGGAAGTAATTATTTCTGACCATCAAATTGCTATTTCTATTTAATAATTATTTCTTCGCTGTACTGATTTTCTCCTATTTTTCAAAGATTTTAAAGATGATTTCTAAATTTCTATGGATTTCTTGTATTGTTGAAGTAAACCTATTTCTTCGAGATAGAAATTTCTTAAATTTCCTCGAAATATAAATAATTATTTTTATTCATGTGAGTCAGAATTGCTTTTATTTCTTTAAGAGAATTTTTTAAACAATTTTTTTAATAAATTTAATATTTCTATGAGTCACAAATCGTTATTTGTTCGACGCAGAAATTAAAGAATATTCCTTATTTCTGTGCACCTTTAATTAACATTACTCCTTGGTACAAACATTTCGCACATATTTTTATAAACAGAAAGGTTCTCATATTGTTGAAGTATTGTTGAAGTAGAACTTATTCCTTTGAGTTTTTTTTAATTTTATCATATTTCTTTCGGAACAGCAATATTTCTTTTTATTCCTTTAAGTCAAAATCGTTATTATATCCTTACCGGAATTTTTTTTTTAATTTTTCATGTGTATAATATTTCTGCGAGTCACAAATCGTTAGTTATTCAACGCAGAAATTAGGGATTTTTTGGAGCAGAAATATTTTTTTATTTCTGTATTTCTGCGCAACTTTAATTACGACTCCGGGACAAAAGAAATATTCTTTTTATGCTTCAGGGTAGGCATATCTTTAATTTCAGTCTCAAACATTACAGTATTTCGTACAATGGAGACAGATTTTTTTTATTTCTTCGAAAGAAATCCCAAGAAATATTTTTTTTATTTCTGAATTCAAATAACTTTTCATTCTTGGATACACAATACTTTCATTCTTAGAGACAAAATACTTTTATTCCTGGAGACAAAAAAATTTCTTCGGACATAAATACTTCTGAACTCTAAGATTTGAGCCCCTGTTATTTCTGCAAAGCAAAAAGGTTAATAAAATAAGGTAAATGTAACTGACTTGATGCTCGATGAACGAGGCTTCTTTCTGGGCAATTACTGCTTCGTACATGGTGAAGCAATTCTGCGTGATGAGTGCAGCAATGGGTATGAAGGGCAACAATAGCATCTGCAGTAACTGCACCCGTTTCCCAGATTTCGTGGAAGGGTTCACGTGGAAACAACCTGTGGACACCGACACGAGCGACGCGTCTTCGAAAGACGAAGCGGAAAGTCCTGTACTTTCATGGTGTTCACTGTCGGACTGCATTGTTCTGGCAGAAATCAGAAATTACCCCAGTTCGGTAAACAGTAGCGACAACCTGAGTGCCAGTGGCGGGAATAACGAGGTATGTACCTTAGATCCAAAGCATAACATAACGTTAGGATTCTGTGCGTTGGAGGTCTTTATACCCCTTTTGTGAGACGCTGACATCCGTCTCTCGTGCTCTTGAATCTGTCGAAAGGAGCATGTCATCCAAATCCGGGTATTCTCTTTTAGCCTTCATAATTTTTTTTGCTGCTGCTGCCGTGAGTGGTCACCTAATGAGCTCTCCCTGGCTTGCCACACTAATTATGGGGGACATGAATACTCGCGAAGCTGTATACAGTTCCTCCTGTCTGGCATGGAATAAGCGTCTCCGATGACGGGCTGAGCGGATTAAAAGGGGGGCTCTGATTTCCTGGGAAAAAAATGATACAGTAATAATAGTAATATGGTAGTTTGGAGATCTCTGGTAAGTCTACCGGCAAGAACAAACAAAAAGATTAAGATGGCTCACGAGCCCATGGGCGAAACGAAAGATTAAAAGAAAAAAAAACACTGCAGCAATGTTATCCGCGTATATTTACAGCGCTAACAGAACAAAAATTCCGGTACAGTTAGAATTGTCTGGCTGGCTGGTTTTTTTTTCAGTTTTCAGCAGGAGGGCTGAGGAAGAAGGGTACAAGGAGTACTCGTACTTGGTGAAACTCGATGGTTGGTTTCATTGCTATGGTGACTCGGACTACGAGTCAGATCGTCGAAAATTTCTGTCGGGATTGCTTCTTCGCCTTCTTCTTCTTCTTGCGTAGAAAGGCTCTCGGGGGGAGCAGTTCTGTCCTCCATAGACGGTTGGGAAGAAAGAGGGGAAGTGGTCATATTGTAGTTGTAGTTGGGGCAGTACTTGAAGAAGGTTCTGGTGGGGCCGAGGGTCTTCGTGAGGTCGTGGATAGGGTAGCCGTAAAAGCCGTCTTGGTAGGCTAATTGGTTGCCATTAGTGTAGGAGAAAAAATCCCCCTGAGACGAGGGTTGCGTGAAGCCCACGCCGGGATATGGTGTCTCGTAACTATGGTTGATAGGCAACAGGGTTTCCAGACGGTCCGTTTCGGCTTGGATATCGTCGTTGTTACTGGGGAAGTCATCCGGGTGCGCTTGATCCACTTCGTCCGGCGTGGTCATCCACGAAGGGGAAGTTTTGGCGTCTTCGTTAGCCCCGGTCATGCAAGTAAGGGAGTCGTTGGTCAGTTTAGCGTTGATCAGATTCTTCAGATCCTCTTGGTAGTCACGCACTTCGCTGGGAATTTCTGTCATAAATTCCTGTTCCAAAAAATTGTACAGTGATAATTTTTATTTCTATGATTCTGTATTTCTGCAAACACATATTTACTGCAGTGCAGTACAGTAAATATGCGCTAATGTATGGAAAATATGGAAAATCTAAAGCAGCTTAAGGAAGTATCCCACTGCAGTAATTGTATTACTGCATTAATTTTTCTTTCTATAATTCTACATTTCTGCAAACGCATGTTTATTGCAGTGGAGTAAAGTAAATATGCGTTAATGTATGATAAATATTGCAAATCGAAAGCAACATAAGGAAGCATGCCATTGCAGTAATTTTATTACTGCAGCAATTTTTTACTATATTACTGTGGTAAAGATTTCACTAGTATTTCTGCACATGGGTCATGCAATTTAGCCATAGCACTTCGGCTTATGCAATTGTGTCTCCTGGAGTAAACCGGAGGGGAGGAGAAATGTCAGAAACACCGGTATTACTGCAGAAATCAGCATTTTTGAGGTCATTAAAATTCTGAAGCCCTTGAAAATATTGCAAAAAAATTAAAGACATATACACTGAAATAATTGTATTACTGCAGTAATTTTTCGCATAAATTACTGCAGTAATTATTTCACTTGTATTTCTGCACATAAGTCAGAATTTAGTCAAAGCACTTCTGGTTATGCAATTGGGTGTTATGGAGTAAAAAGAAAAGGGGAAGAAATGTCAGAAATATATTACTGCAGAAATAAGAATTTTTGAGATCTTTTAAGCATGTTCTCCTAGGTTCCTTAAATTTTCCACGAACTATTTATATGGAAACCCTTGAACGTAAGTTAAAGATCTTTGTGTCGCTAAGTGATATTATTGTCAATTGAGAATTTCTGGGAATGAGGAGAAAAGGGAGCTATGTACTCCTCATCCGGCATCCCGCTGTCGGTTACTAGGCGAGTCTCAGAGTCAGACTGTACAAACTGGGAGGTGTCTTTGTCATGGTAAAGCAAACGCTTTAGACGGGAGACCCTACAACTGCCCTTACTTCACACCATAGCTGTTGCTTAATTAATTTTTGTGTGCATTCAAACTTGGAATGTTCCAGACATCTTTGACACGTCAAGTTTTGCCTTCAGAATTAAACAAGAGAATTAAATTTACTCCCAGCGTGAAGATGACTTGTTTTTTAGAAATATATACACTCTCGCAGATCATTCTTAGAACCGTGAAATCTGTCGTAAAGCCCTACTTCTTGCAGTGTTTATCCCAAAGTGTCTGACGTTATTTCTCTTTGAAAAAAATAATTTTTAAATTTGAAGGACCCCAATATCTGAAACCTTCCCAATTACTTCTGGTTTTTCTCTTAACCCTTCAAAGTAATTTCTAAGTAATTCTGTAGCTATTAACGAAAGTACCGAGAAAAGCGTATTACTACCTGTGTTTCGACGATAAGCTCATTCTCATGCAGGAGTATGATACTAATTCCCCGGTTGCGATCAGTTTCTATTGTACGATGCGGCTCATAGGTGACGCAACTTCCCTCTTCCAGAGCGGATGCGTCCTGCAAGGGGAAAATAAATAGGCTTCAGTTATTTTTCAAACTATAGCTGCTCCTTTATTTTTTCTCTTCTTCTTCTAGTTTAGCCCCAATCCATTTATCCCAAGTCCGCTGGAAAATGGAGATGCATAAACAATGCGTTAGAGGAGAACAAAATTCCAACAGACTTTTTTCTCTTTTCTCATTTTGAAAAACTCTCTCTTTTCATCCCCAAACTCTTCAATCTTGAGCTGCCACTCCATTGATTTCTTGAACTCCCACAGAACCGATTCGGGTTTTCTTTATGACTTCTTAGCTCTTTAAATAAGCCTTTTTTTAAATAGAACTGGTGGGTAGCTCCTCTTTCAACTCAAAAACAAAGTTAGTCCAAAAGTTTCCGCTCTTTTGAGTCCTTTGCTGATGTTCAAAACCCCGTAACAAACCTTTCAATAGCGATCGAACTTTCTCAACCATGAACACCCTCTATTGAGCAGCTCAACAACCTTTTATACTTCGCTGCCCTCTAGTAGCAACGATTAGAAACGGACGGTTGTTCCTGATCCCAGTTATATTTTACATTTCTATTGTCTGTAAATAAAATATTAATAATATTCGTTTCTTTTATGATATATAAACATTTGCGATCAGTTTCTGTCTTTGTTTATTAGACTGGAACCTACCAACGCATGATTGGAGAGCGATAACGTCGTTAAACCACTATTTGCCGTCGCTATATGCGACGCATCCATACCCAGGTAAACTGGCTTGGTCTTCCGTTGTACCCACATGTACCTGCAAATTAAAATCTCGTTAGCCAAAATTACTTTAATTAACATAAGTTAATTAGACTGAGAACTTTTTTTTTAAAAAATAAGGACATTTTCTTTTTTCAGAGATTCTCAGTCTAGGGCTACCATAAATTAACGCATATTTACTGCCCAATTTTAAAATTTTAAGAACTTTTTTAAAGAAATTCTTAGACTTTCTTATCCCTTTCGACAACAAAAATACTTAAATAATAGTTTACACGATGAAAAGAATTAAAAATTATTTAAATCTTTTAAGAAACACTTCTGCGTATACCTTACTGCAGCACTAATGGCTAGCAGAGATCCCAAGACGGCGACGGTAACTAGCGCGATAAATAAAGCGGTTTCCGTTTCTGCAACGAAACATAAATATTAAAAAAAAAGACCTTATAAATATTGGATTTGGGTGAAGGAAAGTGAAGGTTTTAAAGCCTGTTAGGGGTTAAGATGGATTTGTTTGGGGAATGAAAAACGGCGTAACGAGTCAAAGGCATTGAAATTCAGTCCTTGTACGCTCCCGGAGGCTGGGTCAGCAATACGAAGCGAGGTTCAATACATTGGGGGGTTTGGGGGGGACAGAGAGCGAGAGAGAGAACTGGATCCACGGGCTTTATATTGATCTGTTGAACTGAGGAGATTGCAAAAGGCAGTTGAGACCGTTGGGAGCTGTTGGGTTTGGTTTGGTTTGGTTTGAAATTCTTTCAACCTGGAATTTGACATGCAGTAATAACTACAGTATTTCTGTTGACTCTAAAGCCTGGCATGGCAACGACAACGTGAGTTTGATCCACCGAAATGAAGCTTTAAAAACTTTGAAGTCAAGTTTTACTTTAAAGAGGAAGAAGGACAAAGGCTAGAGGAAAGAAAATGAATTTGTCTTGTTGCAGTAATAATCAGAGGTAAAGTTATACAAGGACGAAAAGCCTCATTACGCAGCGTCCGGAGCTTGTTCAGCTTTGAAACTAAGCCAACACAGTCTCCGGACCTTGTGGAAGCCGAACGTATCATGTGTTTAGCCAAGTCATACAAAAGAAGGAAAAGAGCGAGGCAGAAATGAAGGAAGAAATATACAAGACAAAAAGTGACTGACGAAAAATGGGTAACTTATTGAACTAATTAGCTTGGCTGTCAGAGCTAGGCTACATTTCCTAAGAGATTACTTTCAGAGTTGATTTATATATACTCTTGCTGGAGATTTCTGCCTCCGAAATGGAAGAAATCGGGAGAAGAAAAGAAAAGATTTCCAGACAGCGACAGACGGAAGGTATTGCTGCTTAGAAAAGAGGTGCTGTGCTTCGAGAGGCTTAGCAAAACCCGAGTCTTGGGAAATAACTGACAAAATGGTGGACAAGCATGGCAGACATATTATTACTGTCCAGAACTGGCTTTCTCTTTGCGTTAAACGTTGTGGCGGAAACTTGACAGAATTGTAGGCTTTCCATAATTGACAGACTTTTCTATAATTCTTAGTAAATTTGTCAATTTCTTTTTACTGATCGGGTTATTTCTTTAAAAGAAATTCCTTACTAATTTCTAGTATTTTTAATAATTATGTAACTCGGAAATAAACGAATAAGTATTTATAACTGCAGATATTTGACTACAGCGTCTTGAGGAATTTATAAAAGATTTCCTGATACATTTTAGTCATTATATTGAGACGAAAGTTTTGCTTCCCCAACTACATTTCGCATTATTTATATATAGGACTCTCCTGAGAGTCTGGGGAAAGACTATTCACCAAGGTTAACCTTGCATTTTTATTACCTTGACCTTACTTATTTGTGTGGTGTTGGTTAATCTTTTTTTCGGGGAAAAACTTAGTCTGTCGACGACCCAGGGTCAACATAGGTATTTAGAAGGATTGCATCTTTGGAAGAAAGAGAGAGAGTTATAGAGGGGGGTGAGAGGCAGGCGAGTCGAGAAGGAACTGTGGAGTTGTTAATTTTTTGGCTGTGCTGAGGAAGAAGAGTGTTGGATCGGTGCGTTATTTTGGTTTTTGTATGTTTTAGAGACTAATAGCAACTTGTAATACACGTAAAATCTTCTTTGACCTTTCTATGAACCTCGACACGTGTTAATTCTGAACGGTGCGGATTTAACACGTGACAATATAATGCAGAAATAAGCGAAGAAATAATTATTACTTCACTAATAAAGATTTCTGAGAAATTATTTTCACTAAATGATTCAGAAGTTGAGAGTATGGTACGAAGCAATTCGTTAAACAATTATAGTAAAATTGATTTATAGTATTTTTAGTAATTCTGTAACTAAGAAATAAATGAAGAAGTATTTATAACTGCAGATATTGGAATACAGTGTCTAAGATTTTAAAGTGTCTGTAAGAATTTTGAAAGATTTTTTATTCATTTTACAACGCAGAAATAAACGAAGAAATGATTAATACTTCAACAATAAAGATTTCTTATAAAATCTTCTGATTAAAGGATCAAGGAATCGAGAGGAACGGGCGAAGAAATTCTTTAAATAGTTCTAGGAAATTTACGGGAGTCTTTGCACCGCAGTAATAATCTAGTAAGGCAGTAACTTTGAATACATATTTATAACTGCAGAGTTTGACGATTTCTTTGCACCTCCTTTCCAATGCTAAGACACGATCTGCGACACATTCCTTGAATCGTGATGAGCAGTTTGAGTTTTTTTGTACCGCACGGCAGTACTATACTATCGCACAATGCTATAATAGTTTCTGAAGAAATAGTTTTATAACTTCAGTCATTAAGTTGTCCTTTTTTATTTTGTTCGGAAACAATCCTAAATATTTTTTGATAAATTACCTCAAGCCTCGCAGTAATTAGCGAACACGTCTAAATTGCAGCAATAGGTAAGTTTATGAGATGTTTTGATAACTGCAGAGCAGAAATGAAATAGTGTTGTAAATTGGGTTTGTTGTTTGATTGTAATTGTACAGTAGTTTGTTCAGACTTTTAGCCTGATTGTTTGTGTAGAGACAAGATAAGAAGGCAAAATGAATAGTAATTTTCGTGCAGTGGCGAAGAAATGAAGATTGATGTTGTGTTTACCTTCCTCGTAACTGGGAAGAGCATCCAAAGTACCATTACTGACGTCAGCCCACGGCAGCTCGTTGTCGGCTGTAGGTCTGAAAGAGTTTTCCCACGGCATTTTCCCAG
This sequence comes from Lepidurus apus apus, assembly GCA_022832285.1. Classification (NCBI taxonomy): domain Eukaryota; kingdom Metazoa; phylum Arthropoda; class Branchiopoda; order Notostraca; family Triopsidae; genus Lepidurus; species Lepidurus apus. The sequence continues at coordinate 13,804 of JAGJRO010000429.1, read as the reverse complement.
AGTGTGATAACACAGTTCTGCAGCAACAGCAGTGGCAAGCAATAACTGCACCCCAACAAGGAAGAAATCCAAATCGCTGTTACCCGATTCTCTTGAACCTTAATCTTCTTCCGTAAAGCGGGCTTTCGATAACCTTCTCTTTTGTACTTCTTCCCAAAGCTTTAAACAATCACGTTAAAATAACAACTTTGCACTGTCCCGACAGTTTAAAATGCCAGTAATACTAGCCCAGTATTTCTTTCACTAACAAAGTCTTTATTCAAAAATCTCTTGGTTTTAAAAACCTTCTCTTCATCTCCTCAAACATTTAAAAGGGATTCCGCTATGGTGTTCTGAGATCTAGTACTCGAGCGCATAGCAAGTTAATCCTATTAAGGCACATTACTGCATCCTGAATCACATTACTGCCAACAACTTATCTCTGAAACTAGGAAGTTTTTTTTACAAACCAACTCTCCTTAACGGCAAATCAACAAGTCATTGAATATTGAATTTCCGATTACTTTCTTAAAAAAGAAAAATCACTCGGAAGGATTAAAGAGCACCGCAGAAATTCATGTCTCCATGCACTGCACTTGATACTCGTACTATCGCCTAGTATTCGAAGCTGCGCTGGTCCTAAGTTCTATACAACACGTTAATGTGGCTGTCGCTGGGCCGCGCGGAGCCATTTCTTGCCGTCGCCTCGAGCTGCGATGTGAAAACGCGGAGAGCGTCGGGGAGAAGGCGCAGAAATGTAGAAAGGGGGGAGTTGCCATTACTATCCCTCCCGAAAACTCGGAACCCTCCACGGTATGTGCCAGGATCGATATCTGGTCTTAACGCTCCCTTGCAAAGGCAAAACCCCTTTCGCATCCTTTTTTCAGTCGCGGACAACATTACTGCACATTTCTGCAATTTCTTCCAATTTCTGCCCATTCTGCGACCTCGAAAAGACGGAAGAAACTCCAAAAAGACGATTCAGATTATCTGTGCCGGAGCTCTTAGAAACTGTTAGGAAAACGAACTTTTTCGGATCGTTTTCAAAATTGAAGGTCTTTGGAAGGGTGAATAATCGAACATTACTGCACATCTCTGCCCATTTCTGCGACCTACAAAAAAATCAAATTCAGATTACCCGTGCCAGAGCTCTTAGAAACCGTACTAGGAAATCGAACTTTTTCGGATCGTTTTCGGATTTTTCGGATTTTTTTTTCGTTTTCAAACTGGAAGGTCTTTGGAAGGGTGAGGAGCTTAACCCTCCACCCCCTACTCTCACCCCTCATCCTTGCGCTCGAAGCTTGGGAGGGTTAAATGAGTTGGAAGTAAATTCCCTGTCGGTATTGTAGATAAATACCGCTGGTGGGCAAGTTTCATTGTTCCACATCCGGATTTTTTTCGAAGCAATGGAGCAACCCCTCCCGCCTCCGGAAAACTAAAGAAAGGGGGGAAGAGAGGGGGGCAAGGCAATTTTCAAGGAGCGAGACAACTGAGAGACTATAGTCCTTGGAGAACGAATGCAAGTACGTTGAATATAAGTTTTTCTGTCGTTTACATTACCGTATGCGTCATCAACCAACGGCTTTTTTTAGATAAAATAAGATAGTAGAGTGTTTTCGAAGGAAATTTTATACCCAGCCAAAAGAAATACAGCCCAAAAGAAATATAGGCAAACAAGAAGAAAGGGAAATGTAGGACGCATTTCACTGTCATAATAACTCGAGCCGAACGAACAAATCAAATCCAAAACGTATACGGGATGTGCTACGAAGGGCTCGAGTCAAGAGGCAGTGGGGAAATCTACATTTCATTTCCGTATTTCTCAAACGTTTCTTCGTCATAATGTTGTGTCAGTCACTTGGCTTGGCGTCCGAAGAAAACACCATCACAAACACTTTAAACCTGATGCACAAAACTTTAAAATTTTTCGGAAAAAGAACCGTGAACAGTAAGGCAAACTTACATCTCTTCTTCTCGCAGAAATATAACTCCCGATTACTGCAAGAGCTAGTCAAACTGTAGCAGGGAAGAATAAATAACTTTGTACTTCTCTTAAAGAACGAAAATGACTTTCAGGAACTATGAAAGTTAAGAAAGTTTTTTTTAACAATAGTTGAAGTCATTTAGGAATGTAAAGAAATTGAAAGAAATTTAAGAAATTTTGGATAAAAATTAATTTAAATGACTTTATTCTTCTCCTAAGAATAAAAAGGATTAATTTAACTTTAAAAGTTAAGAATTAAAAAATCTCCTAAATAACAAAAATGACTTCGTTGAATTTAAACTTTAAGAATTAAAAAAATGTAAAAGTTAATTTAAAAATGTAGAAGTTAATTGAAAGAATTGAAAGAAATTGAAGAAATTTGGGATATTTTTTTTTCTCCTTAAGAATGAAAATTACTTTAAATTGAACTTTAAAAGTTAAAAATGTAGAGAAATTTGTCTTAAAGAACGAAAAAGACTCGTTGAACTTTAAATATTACGGATTTTCTTATTTTTATTTTATCTTTTTAAGTTGAAGTCATTTAAGAACTTAAAGAAACTGAAGAAATTCGGCTCTCGAAAGAATTTACCCGCAGAAATATCACAGTAATAGCTTGCCTGCTTCTAAGTTAAGAATCACTTTAACTATTCAGTTTGAAAGCAAAAGATTGGAGTTAACTGAAGTATACTGAAACTCCAACTTTTTCCTTATTGAAGCTAATGGAAGCTTAAACTTTCCGTTTTGTTTACCCGCCTCTATAAATCTGAACTTCCATTGCCAGAAGGAATTGGCAGTTACTTGTAACTAGCTTGTAAGTTTCTGTCCCAGAAAAGTAAAATTCCAAGTAAAATTTGGAACCTAAAAATTCCAAGAATTCAAACCTCTGATAAATAGACTAAATCTGATAAATAGACTAAAGCTTTAAATAATATTTAAAACAATGGGAATGCTAGTAAATAAGCGCTAAACTGCTTTTGAATAGGTGCCAAAGTTTGCCAAAAATAACATGCAGCAATATCAATAACTTCACTTGCCCAAACGTTCACTTCCCTAATGGACTGTCGCAACTTGAATGGCCAACTTGGTTCCAACTGCGAAAGTAAGGTTATACTCAATCGTTCTCCCGTTCCCGTTCGGCAGGATACAGATGTTGGTTGGACTCAAATGTTTCGTTGCATTGCATGTTGCATCCTAGGCGGAGCCAGTCGGGTCGGTCGCCTCACCTGTAGAGCCTGTAGAGCTAAATGAAACGAACTATAGGGGGTTGGGGGGAGGGGGGAAACGGAGCGTTAGCACCAGGTGCCAAGTCCCTTTTAATGTCCCATTCTTCTTTTTCTGGCTCCAACAATAGGATATTTCTTTTGTATATTTGTTACGTGTTGTAACGTAACTTCGCCTCGACTTTACCTTTAGGTAAAAATCATAGGAATTCATAGAATAAAATACTAAATAAAATAACTACTGGGTCACGTGGTCCAAATCCATTGCACTTGAAATAAATGGAAAAAACACACTAGATATGATATAATACAGTATGCAGTACAGCTGCGAGTACTTTAATTTACTAATTGCTGAAGAGTCGCACAAACTCTCACTTGTAGCGAAATTGGACGAGTAGGAAGCGTCGAGGATACTTTTCGGGAGCGTTCTTCTGTTGCCAGCTCGAGTGTAATTTCGAGCTTGTTGGGATTGTATGCACTGTACTGTGTACTGTATGAATGCTCTGCTATGCTAGCAATGAAAGTGTGAAAATGAATGGGAAAAAGGTGCATGTCTGCGCACAGGTGTGCAACACCTGTGCAGGATATTCCAAGGTTCCCCGCGTCCCAATACTTCCCCGTCCAATTTGCCTTGTAACACTCAATATTAGTCAAACGAACAGCCTGTAATAATACTATTAAGACATTTACTTTGGAGCAAGCTTTGGAGTCCATTTTAACGGTTAACGGAAAATGAGTCAACGAAAACGTGACTAATTGCAATAGTTTCTGCAGGTTCAAATAGTAATCGCAATCAATTTTCAATCAAATCAAAATCAATTTTAAAATTCTAGCAAAATGTCCAAGGTTTAAGGCTCCCGTAAACCTTAGCTCGGTATATAGGGCTAGCGTGGGGAAATTCGGAACAACTTTTCATTAAGACCAGCACATTTCATGAAACAATTCTTTGACAGTAAGCTTGAGCAGACTAACAGCTAGTGTACAACCAATCACCTTTTTATCCAATGAATAATGAATTCGCAACACGCAAATGAAGTTTGCAACTATGTGAAATACGTTGCCTAAATACGTCCTATGGTTGTGCACTAGCTGCTAAAAACGAAAAATTGTGTTTTAGTCTGCTTTCAAATCTGACCATTCGTTTTCGAGAAAATATTTATTATATATATTATTGTTATATATAGTTATTAGTTTTCCTTCCTTGCGCAAGGTTTTCGCAAAACAATAAAAAACATCAGTGCCATCTGTGACTATTTCCCATCAGTAAGCTAAGGTATACGGGAGCCTTAAGAATATACATTTATAATAATTTTGGACAGCTTTAACAATGAATATCAAATTTATAGTAAGGGTGCGTTTTATTGTGAACGGAACTGAATAACTGCGTTGACCAGTTGGCTCAACTGGCATTTTCGCGTGGACGCGGTTCAACTGGACGGGCGTTTTAGCGTGAACAGCTCAACGGGATGGCTTGGCGCGCAGTTCAAAAACCGCCTTCCGTTCAACTGCGTTCCTGGTGCATAGTAGAACTTGGGACGATACCTAAGCACGCTCGAAGCTGGACGGGCGTTTTATTGTCAACGCTCGTTCAACTCAGCCAGTTGAACGGCGACCTGCAGAACGTCCGTTTTATTGTCAACGAGAGCAGTTCAACGGAAGAACTGGTGAACGGAACAGTTCACAATAAAACGCACCCTAAGTCTGTGCTTCTAGGTTTCAGAAAGTAACGCTGACGGCGCCACCGTATATATTCCTTGAACTATCGTACAGTACTTTAGCCTTGGAAGAAGAAACTTCTCCTGTTGTATTCTTGGTATTTAAAAAATTCCGTCGTCCCGAGCTGCAAAGCCAAGAAAACCGTCTAAATCTCCTTAAGTTTCTCTTTAAATTGTTAATCTAGCAGTGTCTTTCAATTGAACTTGAAGTTAGTGATAAACAGTCGCTGTACGCTTACGTTCAAGTGAGTTTTGTATCCTAAACTGCTTGAGCTATTCATATAAGTAATCAATTATTCCTTTTCCTTCCAAGTAGACGCTAGTGTTATGCGCGGAATGGAAATGTTTTTTTAGCAGAATAAGCCGCTAAAGAAGATGAACTGCTTCATTTTGCTGCAAATACTTATTTTTTGCTACATTTAAGTACTTTACTCTCTTTATTTAGCTCAAAGGGAAGTTTAATCCTTTCTTTTTAGATAATATATCACATCAGGTTGACATTCACCGAAAAGGTTAGGTCGTGTTTAACTTAGAATTAGGCATGCATTTAATATGGGATATTTAATAAATTCCCTACGCTGTATACAATTAATCGATTCCCGAAATAAGCCATGCTTTATAATGCAAAACTGGCAGAAATATATCTTCAAGAATGAGAAATCGCCCCATACCGAGTAATCTTATTCAATTAATGAACTCAAATGATTCACAACTGAAGACCCTGGGCTGTCTTCTTAGTTGGTAAACTGTTAATAACAGTATTATAAATTAAAACTTCTAAAGTCCTAACCTGTTCATAACTGCTTTCCTTTGCTACGTACAGAATCTCCGGAACCCCGTGATACAACTTGTTCAACCAGGATGGTGATCAATGATTAGTAAAGCTATAAAGTATAAAGTCTGAATTTCCTTTTTTTTTACTTTCCTACGCAAGACTTTCGCGAAAATAACAATAAACATCAGTGCCATCTGTGGCTGCTTCGCATCAATAAGTTAGGTATACGGGAGCCTTAAATAATCTTCTTGCGTTACGATTCTCTTGCAGATTCAGTTTAACTGCGTCTAAACTAGCCAACTATGCTAGTTTAACATAAATCAATGTTAACTTAGCTTACTTAGTTAACTAAACTAAAACACAGTCGTTAGTGACACTTTTTTAAGTTTTTTAAGCTTTTTTGAAGGTTTTTAAGCTTCGAATTCTAAAAACGTACAAAAAACTCACAGCAAAAACTCAACGGCACTTGTTAATGGTAATTGTACTTTACGTGCAATATTGTTCTGGTAGACAAAACGGGAATAGTAGTGGGAAGTTAGGTAGAAGGGCTCTATTCCAACTTCTAAAACTTGGTTGGACAAGTCACTTGCCGCGAATGAAGTCAACTAGGGAGTTTAGGACGGTTTTATAGACGTTGGAACAACGAACCTTGTCTAGGGTTGCTCTTCCCACCTGCTCTAAAAACGAGCTAAAGGCAAGATAACTGCAGTAATTTTATTGCAAAATTATCTTGCAGTAGTGGACGGGCGGCCTGGGAATCGACACTTGGCACGATAAAAACTCTCGAGCTCCCAAATAATAATAAAAAAAACGTTATGAATGTTCTTTAGTAGAAAAGAACATCTTTCTGTGTCGCGGTTTTTCTGACGACTCGGTACGATACGACTTGGACGAATTTCGTGTGTGTTGTACACTCAAGATCATGCTTAAGGTTTAGAAGGGGGGACAAGGGAGGTTATCGGTAAAGGGCGTTTCATTTTTCCTTGCCCAAGGAAATTCTATCTGCATATTTGGTTGCTTAGGCTTGCCATGGCAAGTCTTGTGTTTAGCAAACGTTCAGTTTCTGGGTGATATGATGTATAACGTTGCTACGATATTCCTCCCGAACAAACCCCCCTTGGCAAAAGATGCTTGGATGTCAAAAAGGAAAAACCGAAATCCAGTGCCATGTTTGTACTGTGCGTAATCAACGCAAAAGGGAAATCCAAACAGTATATAACGTCAAAATATAAATCATACGTTGCTTTTTCTTGATTTTTCTGTCCATTATACCAACAACAAGTGGGAAAAAACGAAAAGTAGAAGTATAGGAGTATAGGATAACGTTTTTAGTTATTCTTAACATATATTTCACGAGCCGCAGTCGTTGTTGCAACCTTGGCAATCCTTTCTACTTTGCCAATTCATTGTTGCAACGTTTTCGGTTATTCTGAACTTCAAATTCGCGATAGTGCAGTCCTTGCTGACATACTTTCAGCTTTTGTTCATCTTTGCAGTTCATTGTTGCAAAATTCTTGAATCCTCAACTTTGCACCATTCACGCTTCCGATGGAACAACTAAATCACTGTGTATTACGTCAAAAGTCTTTTTATTGAGTCAAATTGGGTCATATATTGTTGCGAAGGAAAACGTAATTCATTCTATTTCGTCAAAGTTCTTCTGTTTAATATAATAAGTAACATTCATTACAAAATTCATTGCTACAGAGAACAAATAAAGCGCAACTAAAACAAACGAAAGACAAATGAAATAAAACAACAAATAAAACAAATTACGTTTTAATTGTAATGTTATACGGGAAAAAGATTTTATTCAGCAAAATATTTTACTGTCGCATTCGTTGTTGCCAAAGGGATCATGTTGAAAACGTTATTAGTTGGTCAATTAACCTCGATTTTTTAGATATCGCTAGGATTAGAGCAAAAGTTGTGTTCCTCGTCAACTCTAAAGACCGTAGTGTAAAAGGATCCACTGCGTTAAAGCGTAGAGTACAGTGCATTACAAAGATCGCTATGTGGGTATTCTGTTTCAATAGCCCCTTATACATATCTATCTTTCGGAAAGAGTGATAAGGAATGTCATCTCATTTCCCCGCCGTCTGCAGCCTGTTAGTTAAGGACCTTTTCCCCCTCAATAGTATGGGAACACGCCACGTGCTACTCCTCTTGGCTCGTTCTCGTTCCCTTCTCTATAGCGTATAGCAAGAGGTATACCCCCTCCTGCCCTCCATCACACATATCGGGAAACCACACACACGTATACATATCATATCCGACACACATTATCGCATAGAGCCAGCGTTTGTCTAAAAGCGGCAGGTGCTACCGTGCTACCGAGCCTATATAGCCACTATAACTGTACCAACTACACATATTCAGGTTTGGGAACCTCACAGGTGGCTGGGGAAAAGAAAAAAAGGAAAAGATGCTGTAGTATAGCATATTATCTCTCTCTGTCCCTGTCCCGTTCAGAACATGCAGGACATTCAGGAAACACCCTCCCTTGATGTATATACGCGATTCAAAAGCTATGAAGCTGGATGATGACAAAATAAAAAAAAGACATGAAATGGACAGGACGACGCATCTTCAATTGCGCAGCTGCCGTTGCAAAAGTGCTCGTGCAGGTACAGATCTGCCGCAAATTAGCCCAATTAGAAGACGAAACGGAGTAGCCTATACGACACTGAGTGTACGAGCATTATCAGGAGGGTTTGGAATGATCTGGACCTTGCAGGTGACGACTGGGGTTAGGACAATCGTTTGTGGCAAAAAGAGAAATCGAGTACGTTGTTTATTGCGTCAAGATCCTGGTTTGACGTGAATGAAACGGGGGAGGCATGGTAAACCCATATTAGTTGTTGAATTGGACGATTCCAGCTGTCATATTCACGTCGATTGTGACGTAGCCAAAAAATTGAGCGTTTTGAAGGTTCGAAAGCAAAACATAATTGGGTTCATTTTAGATGAACTGCGCCGGAAGTCTACTTGTGCTGTGTTTGTACTGAATGTATTAAAACCTAGAAGCACACACAGTATAACATGAATAACTGTAACAAATTCTGTTGTCCGTCACCTGGAGATTATTATATATATACCAGATCCATATAAGGCAGATGAGAAAGACATACAGACTTAAGGCATGGTTGTTCGTATAAAACAAAAATAAAATTGGTCCTTTTTTCCTTTTCAAATTATCAAATATTTCGCATTAAACGAACAAACTTTAAAAAAATGTCAAAAACTGCATTAAGTAGACACGGCTATGCAAATCACATTGGTCTGTTGTGTTCTGGACGGTTTTTAGCTGCTTTCTGGATGGTTGTCTTCAGGAGAAACTTGCTACTCTCTACTGTCTATTGTTCGGAAGACCCTAGGATCGATTCAGGCGACATTTCGGAGGTAGAGTTCCTACAGGTTATCTCGAAACTCGCTGCAGACTGTCTGAGAATCTGCTGATGGTGTTCCATCTCTTTTAGCATAGGATCAACCCAACTAGCTGAACCGATTTGTAACTGGCGCGTGACCAAAGCCAGATGAGTAATAGACAGTATAAGCGCCATGGCTCGTGCTTCTAGGAGACGGGGATCTAACGGAGGATACATGGAATGTACGAAATCGTCAATGCGCGGTACGATGCGACGAGCCAGGTCAGCTACTTCGGCCAATTGCTTTTGACTCGAAGTCCCCAAGTTGGAGCCAGGACCCATGGCTAAGGCAACCAAGCGCTCGGACAACAAATGACAAGTTCGCAAAATGGCCAGACAATGTGGGATGAGACCAGATGCATCTTCCACCCAGTTCCACTGGCCCAGGTCCAACAGACGTACGTCCAATAATTTCACGTCGTCCAATTCTAATTCAGTTTCCAGCTCAGCATTGTTGATCAGATTGATATCCGGACTAGAATGTTAAGAAACAAATCGGATTGAGAAAGATATACATTTAAGTACTAAAGAGAGGCTTCCAGGTTTAGTTTTTTTTTAACCTTGTATCAGAATCGTCGTTCTTCTTGGGATGACAATAGCGTTGTCGACAGACAACAATGAGAGCTGCTAAAGAGCCAGCAAAGACTGCAGCTAACACAGCTATCGCTACAGCCACCACAGCTTCTACAGATGCCATTGTTTAGGATAAATTGGATTTATTTTGGCTTCAGAACCTCGGATCTGCGTTGTATGGATTTAGATTTAGTTTTAGTATTTTGTATGTTAAATTTAAATTCATTGTTGAGGATACAATTTTACTTGAGAAAAATCCACGGATAGGGAATGGACGGCAGCTAATAACTCAATTTCATTGTTGGGTTGTTGTTTGTTATTCTGCGTTTCTAGGAAGTCGTCAACACAATGGAGAAGGATTTGCTTATCCTGCTCATTAGGCAATCAGCGTACCGCAGCAACCTAAAAGCCCGAGGAGGCAAATTCCCCTGAAATTGACAAAGATCCTTGCGGCAATAGAAACGTTCTTCCGGGCGCTAAAGTTGCTAAATAGTTCTATTAAGGAATTTCTACAAATGAATTCGGTGTATTTTAATTTCACTAATGGGCCTTGCATTTGTTCGAAAATGCTCGAAAATGCTCTTTAGTTAAGGAAATTGAAAGAGACGGAAAATTTGAAATAAACAAAACAATTTTATAACGTGAAGGATCTATTTCGTTAATATCTAGTTGACGACATTATTTACGCCATTAAAGAACGTAATTTGTAAGACATGATAATATTTTTCAGTTATTCCATGTCTCACTGGCGTTGCGGGTTTCGTGGACCGGGCTGGATTTCGGTTTGCTAGTCCTGTACGGCATTTGGTCAAGAAAACCTACTAAAAGATAGCAAGCCTGAAAAAAACAAAATTTTACAACTTAAAATATCTTTTAAATTAATATATAGTTGAAAAATATTAATTACATCATAAAATAACGTAACTTGCAAGATATGCGAATAGATTTCGGTTATTTCGTGTCTCACGGCTTGGCGGACTGGGCTGGATTTCGGTTTGCAAGTCTGTTAAGTCATGTGTGTGTGTATGGCGCTTGGCAGAACCGGTATCCCGCGCATTTGAAAGGTTAACAAAGAAGGCGGCTCCGTTAGGCATTACGTTGTTAGTTGAAACATGCTTGACTTGTGATCTGACTGTTTTGCGTTTGTTTGATTGATCAAATTATTAATTTACATCGTGTCAAGACAACAGGTAAACCGTTAGTTAGTCAATTATTAGTTTATTGCTCTTGCGATGAGCATTTAAGATTATTCTCAATTTTTATAGAACATAAAATCAAAACTTTTCTAAAAACGTTCTCACCATGCCCATCTCACTCATCATCCATGAAAATCCTTCTGGTGAATACTTCCAAGAAGTTATTCAGAAAGCGCATCAACCAGTCATAATTCGAGGCATAGACGTAGGCCCTTGTCAAACTCTCTGGACTACAGAATACTTAAGTTCAGCTGTCGGCAACCGCGAGGTTAAAATCCACGTATCTGCCGATCCGCAGATGGATTTCCTCAAGAAAAACTTTGCTTACAAGTCCCTTCCTTTCTCGGAATTAATCCAACGATGTTCGCAACCTTCTCAGACCGATTACTTCCTTTCCCCCGACGAATATTATTATCTGCGAGCGTTAGGTAACGACTCTAGAGGCCGAGATGTGGCCGATTTCAACTTTCATTATCCTTCCTTGTCGTCTGACCTTAAAATCCCGCCTTTCTTTGAGAAAACTCGCTTTTTTTCTTCGGTTTTCCGCGTCAGTTCGGCAAAAGTTCAATTATGGACTCATTATGACATAATGGACAACTTGCTAATCCAAATCCGCGGAAACAAGCGGATTGTTCTCTTTAGTCCTGCGGATTCCTTCAATCTGTACTTGGAGGCGGATAAATCCCGAGTGATCGATATCGACACGCCTGATTTCGAAACCTTTCCCAAATTTACGAACGTAGAGCGATATGAAGGCATCTTAGAGCCTGGTGATATTCTCTACATTCCAGCTTTGTGGTTCCATAATGTGGTGGCATTGGAGCCTAGCATAGCTGTGAACGTTTTTTGGAAAAACCTAGACCCTGAGCTCTACGACAAGAAAGATCCTTATGGCAATAGAGACGTTCTTCCGGGCGCCAAGGTTGCTAAATAGTTCTTACTAAGGAATTTCGTACGATTGAATTCGGGTTTATTTTTATTTTATTAATAGGCCTTGCAAATGCTCGAAAATGCGCTGAAACAGCTAAAGGGACTGCCAGATGAATACCAAGATTTTTACAAGAGACGAATGATGTTAAATGTTGAAAAATCGTTGGATTCTGCTAGTAATCGATAATAAAGAAAGCCTATAAATGTACCAAAATATCTCAATTTTTATTTCTCAATTATTATAATAAGCCATTTACTCGATTCTTAAAAGTATTTTTTCGATTATTGAGAGAATGTATCGATGTTTGATAACGTATTTATTCAGTTATTCTAAATTACACATTAATATATCGATTATTAGTGTGTTTATCGACTGTTACCCTATTTATCGATCGTTTTGGTGTTTATTGATTATTTGCCGTTTTTCGATGATAAAAGTCAAATACGTATTGATTCGCTAATTATTAGCTGTGACAACAGCTTAATATATCGTGCAGAGTTTAGCCTTGCCAGTGGGAGAGTGGGTTACTGGGCTTGGCTCGGTTTTTTGCCATAAGGGCTGTGTGATTTTGGGGTGGGGTTGGTGGGTGGGAGATAAGGAAACGTTGCCATCGGCAAGGGCCTTCGTGCTCCTTTCATGAGATTCTCAGAAGTGGGCAAATTGGATCACAAAACGGGTTAGAACGTATCAGCACGTGATAGTATAGTAGCAGCAGATCAACGTTGGTAAACGGTTGTTATTATTATTATTTTACCCATTTTCCAGAATTTCGAGGACTCACAGGTAAAAATAAGATCAATTGCTAAAATTTTATACTGTTTTTAGTATCTTTGTATGCTGATATTTCTTATGTCAGCACTTCCGTTAGTTTCGTGAACTGATTTCTTCTATCTAATGGGTAGAAAGTTTTCCTGTTTGGACGAGTGATTTCTTGGATATTTGGAAAAATCCTTGTTTTTTGTTTTCTCCGATCGGCCAGTCACCTCTAATTTTTGGGACTGCAATGTCAATTAGACTTATTTCTTTTTTTGTACTGTTTGCAGTACTATTTGCGAACTGAACTCGTTGTTTGCATTGTCATTATTATGTCGTATAATTTGTTCTAGACAGACGATTGTTACTCGGAGGCAGACTTGTGCCGATTTGAACTTGAGGTGGATTTAAGTCCGATTTAAGACTATTTTTTTTACGAAGCCAAGGCTTGACAATTTATGAAAAGCTCTTTTTGCAAAGATTTGAACTTGATTTGAAAGGTAGCCGTTTTCAATTATGGGGAAAGGGCTTAAAGGGGGAGTCAAGTGCAAAAAAAATATGTTATAGAGAAGACCAAAAAAAATGTTCTGGCTGAAGAACCCCTATGTCAATTATGCATATTAACCGAGTAATTAATTATTTAGTGGTTTTAGCTCCGCTCCTTTGGTCCAAAATTCAAATTTCCCTATCCTTATAACATGGGGGGACAGTTGGCCGGAGACCTAGCGCCTTTACCTATTAGCGCATTCAAAGTCGGACCTTCTATTCATAGGGGCGGCACTATTACCTTTATTTAGAATGCTTAAACAAGTCTAGGTACTTTGGTTAACTTACAAACTCAATCACAAAAAACTGACTTTTTCTTCGCGCTGCGACTTGCGGGCTCCGCTGAACGCCATGCAGCGAGCGTAACCCGCATAGTGGGAACCGCCTCGTGCAGTCCCAGTGCCGGGGATGGGCTCGACTGCGAAGCCGAACCGAAACTTGCCCAAAGGCTCTCGGCGCGGGTCTCGGCCCGGCCGGACGGCAAGCTACGGCGTTCGGGCGATGGCGCGAAGAACAAGTAAGTTTTTTGTGATTGAGTTTGTAAGTTAACCAAAGCACGTAGAGACTTGTTTAAGCATTCGAAATAAAGGTAATAGGGCCTTCCCTATAAATATAAGGTCCGATTTTGAATGCGCTAATAGGTAAAGGCGCTAGGTCTCCGGCCAACTGTCCCCCCGTGTTATAAGGATAGGGAAATTTGAATT